>SNQJ01S0023280.1:109206-133864 GCA_010110895.2 Picea sitchensis | reverse complement strand
CACACTACCAACCTTCCTAACCTCTTAACTCAACAAAAGTATGGTGATCTTGGAAAGCTTCTCTTAATGCTTTTCGAGCACAGAAACAAAATTCTAAAGAATCAAAAGTAATCAATTACCCTCTTAAGGTCCGATAGACCAATTCGGTCTTAGTGGATGTTAATCGTCATCGTCATCATAATTTGTTTTTTAAATTATTGTTTTTGGAGGAAAATTTTATTTCTTTTTTGTTTCTTTTTAGTTATTTTTCTTTTTCACCCTGTTTTTTAATTTTTTTTTTAAATTGAATTTAGAATATATTTTTTTAAATGTGTTTTTTTGGTCATTTAAAAAAAATAATTATTTGCAAAGATTTTGTTCTTTCTATTTATTTATTTTTTAATGTAAATTAAAAAAAAAAATTGTAAATAAATTTTCAAGGGACCATTTGGAGTCCAATTTTGGGTTGTTTATTTACGCAGGGTTTTGTTGTCAATATCACAATTTCAATTAGGTCGTAAATAGCTATGATTTTCACGTTTAGGAAAAAATATTTTGTTTTACGTAGCATCACTTTTTGATTTAGGTGTTGATTTTAAGGTTTTTCTGAGTTATTGTCTGAGTTTCGAAGGCCATGTTCGAAAAATGTTGTAATTTTGACCCCGTTTAAAAAATGGTGCTACTGGTAGCACCACTTTTTGATTTGGGGGTTTATTTTCATGTTTTTTACACAAAAATATGGGTTTTAAGGGACAGAGTTCTTGTTTTAAGGTCACAGTTCTCATTAAGTCGGTAAATATGTTTTTTAAATTTTAATTTTCAAGACTTATTTAGACCTAGGCTTTAAATTCTTTAGGCGCAACATAAATTGTTTTTAAGGGAAAATTTATAATTATTAATCTTTACTCATGCAATAATTCATTTTAATGTTGATCAAGTCCTAAGGAGACATAGTTTTCTATGGACTAGGTTCATTAACTTACCATTGTTAAAATCACAACATGCCCTTCAAGACGCTACGTGCTCCAAGGGTGCCACTCACTTGTATTCATGTTTCATTTACGCAATGTGCCCTTCAAGACGCACTACGTGCTCCAAGGGTGCCACTCTCCTTTTGACTGATTTTGGTAGATGTCAAACCCCTGGAGTCAATACTCCATCAGGTGAACTTGTGGGAGACTAAGGGCCTCTAAGGAATAAGGACCCTACCTTATTGAGCACCCCTTAGAATCATCATGAGCGACTATCACAGTCTACCCTCACAACATCGTGGATCTCTCGAAATAGGTAACCGTTAAACTATAGCTCGAGACACAACAAGAGTGCTGGTAGGTTGTGGAAGGGATGCTGCCACACCTCTCCCTCAATATATCTGGTTGTCATGCATGACCTCTTTAATCCAAATGTGAGTCTGGTTAGAAAGCTATCGCCAGCCTGCATCCATCAACGAAAACATGTCAACGATAAAAAATCAGCATCATAATATATTGGTCATATGTCACATATGCAATATAAAAAATAGTCAAACCATAAGAGTCCACTCCTTGACTCGATCCAGAGTCCAAGGAGGTCCATCGATGCCATTGGCATCCTCAATCGGTCCAGAGTCCTACACACTCAGGAAAAACTAGTCAATAACACATGTCGATATAAATATAACAAAATAACATATCATCAGATCCACAACATATAATAATCCATAATCAAAACAATCAATCATATAATGAACCAGATCACTTGCACACAAGTGTCCTCAAAGAATAAGTCCAATCAGGTGTGTGCAAGAGTGGGATGTTACAGATAATGTGATGAAGTCGATGGGACAAGACTTGTTAGAAGGAGGGCTCTAATGAATACCACATCATATAATGTGAGCATAAACCAAAATTATTTTGAAGAGCCATAATTTGAAAAAATGAATTGACAACATGATGCAAAAATGTGAACTATGCCTGCCGGAAATCCAATTTTCAAATAGAATTCATGCATAATTGTGCCAAAGAATTGGTTTTCACAACTAGGATTATTTTTATCTTTAATATATATATATATATAATATCTTTTATTTTTTGTCTTTTTGGTATATTAAGGAAAATGGAAGAAGGAATCAAGAATAAACAGTAGGACTGGGAAGGTTTCCCTCCTCACTTACCACTTTCCATTTAATTTTTCTGAAGTACATATGCAATAAACTCATCTTTATACATTGGTTTGTGATACAACCTTAATATGTGACCATTCAT
Source organism: Picea sitchensis (assembly GCA_010110895.2). Lineage (NCBI taxonomy): Eukaryota > Viridiplantae > Streptophyta > Pinopsida > Pinales > Pinaceae > Picea > Picea sitchensis. The sequence goes on along the minus strand of SNQJ01S0023280.1, from coordinate 131,642 downwards.
CAAAAAGGGGACCTGATCTTCATCAATTGTCTTAATCCACACTGAGTCATTCTCAAAAACCATTTATATTTCATAAGGCCCCAACCAACAAGTGGTAAAGTTTCCTTTGAAAATTTTGAACTTGGAATCGAAAAGGAGATCCAAGTCACCTAATTTGAACTGCTTCTTTTTGATGAATTTATTGTTCCATCTCTTTGTTTGTTTTTGAACAAGGGAATTTTGTTGAATGACATCATGTATGATCTCATCTAATCCATTGAGTTATACTATCCTTTGTTTTTATGCATCGAAGAAGTTCATTCCAAACTGAGTTTTTTTCCTAAAAGTTTTGATTTGAAACTCTATGGGGAGAAGGACTTGCTTTCTGTAAACCAACTCATAGGGTTTGAATATGGTATTGTTCCTCCAAGTAGTTCTATAATCCCACAATTCTTTATGTGGCCAATTTTCCTAGTCTCTATGACAAATCTAAACACTCTTTGTCAAAATGGCTTCTAGGACTTTATAGGTGGATTCTACTTATCCATTAGCTTGCAGACGATACGAGGAAGATGTATTATTATTAATTTGATACTACTAGGTGATGGATTGGATGAGACTAATGTTAATTGCATCCCTTGATCTGTGATAATTTCTCTAGGCACACCAAATCAAGTAAAAATATCCTCATAAAGAAAATCTACAACTGGATGTCCATTATATTTAAGTAAAGTTTTGGCTTCTACCCACTTAGTAATGTAACCAATGCATACAAGAATGTACCTTTTATTTCTTGGCATGGGATTTATAGGACCAACAAAGTCAAAAGGCCAATTTTCAAATGGTTTAATAAGTAATTGAAGTGTAGGTCATCTTATTGGCTTGAAATGGTGGACATATTCTTTGACGGTTGTCACGGCTCTTGACATACTTATTGACATACTTGAAAAGGGTTGGGAAATAGTACCAAAAATGAAATACCTTATAATATGTCCTTTTATCGGTGAAGTTCCCCCACATGGCTCATCATGGAATTCCTTTTAAATATCAAACATTTCATCTTCACAGACACACCTCCGAATTATGAGATCTGGTCCCGTGCGGAAAATATCACAACCAATCCATGAGTAAGTAGCACTTAACCTGGAAATATTTTGTTTCTCCTAGGATGAAAAGAGTTGAGGTAACCTTATAGTATCCAAATAGTTGGTGATATCTTCAAACCACATAGAGTGAGTGGATACAACAAAATAGATGTTCATCTGGAAAGCTATCATCTACAAGAGTAGTTTCACATGTGTTATGTATTCTAGATAGATTTTCCTTACCAAGATGATCTACAATGGTGATATTGAATTCCTGTAGCAACAAAATCCATCTAGTAATCCTAACATTAGTGATTGTTTTTTTTTCATTAAGTAGAGAATGGAAAAGTGATCAGTGTGAACGAATACTTCATAACTAGTAATATAATGCTTAAACTTGTTTATCACATGAACAACTACTAAAATATCTTTTTAGGTGACAATGTAATTAAGTTGAGTAGGTGTGAGGTTCTTACTAACAAAGTATATGGCATAATAGGACTAATTTTCTTTTTTCCCAAAGACATATTCAAGAGCAGTGTCAGAGGCATCAGTGGAAACGTGGAATGTAAGAGACCAATTCGGTCCCCTCATAATGGGTGAAACAAAAATATTTTATTTTAAAGTCTCAAATGAATATTGGCATTGATCATTCTAATAAAATTAAACATCACTAGAAAGTAACTTAAACAATGGTGCAACAATATTTTTGAAGTTCTCTATAATTATCCTCTAATAACCAACATAACCCATAAATCTTCTTACTTCTCTCGGAGTGGTGAGCACTAGGAGCTTTGAAAGAACTTTTATTTTTGTTGGATCTACCTCAATTCTTGTAGAAGAGAGAATATGTATAAGAACAACACCTTTGGTTAGCAACATGCAACGCTTTTCATGATTTAAATAAAGGTTGGTTTCTTGGCATCTTATTAAGACTTTCCTAAGATTCTCTAATGCTCCCTCAAATGAGTCTCTATAGACAATAAATTCATCCATATACACCTCATTGTAGTCATGGATTAAGTCTGAAAATATTCCTAGCACTACTTTATGGAATATGGTCAGATCATTACATATTCTAAAGAGTAACACGTGATAAGAAAATGTCCCCTAATGGCATGTGAATGTAGTTTTGTCTTGGTCCTTTGGTGCAATCTATATTTGGTTATAGCCACTAAAACCATCCAGAAATGAAAAATAATTCTTTCTCGCTAGGGTGTCTAGAAATTGGTCAATGAATGGAAGATGGAAATAGTACTTCATGGTTTTTTTGTTCAACCCTTGGTAATCCACACAAATTCTCCATTTACCAGTATTTTTTGGGATTACTACAAGAGGTGAGACCCATATATTGTCAAAAAATGGATAGATAAATTTGACATTAGGATTTTTTTGTATTTCATCTTTAACTACTTCTTTAAGGGTTGGGTTCATGTGCCTCTGGGGATGACTGATAGGATGGGAATCACTTTGAATATAAATATGATGAGATAAGTTGTTAGGGTGTATACCTTTCATATCATGGTAGTCCCATGCAAAATATTTTGATTGTTCTCATAGAACTTGGATTAGTTTTTCCCACTGAAATTCAATAAGATGATAATTTATATGCAAAACTTTACCTTGGATGATCTCTAAAGGCATGTTGTAGCACTCTTTTTTCGACATAGTGGATTCTAAATTATTGCACAATGAATATATGGTTGTTATATCACTGATTTTTTGTACACCAGTTTCAAAAATCTGATCTAATGTAAGAGAAAACAAATTAGAATTCTGTACAAAATATGAATTACAAAGAAAAGTATTGATTTGGTTTTCCTCTGTACTTCCTTTAAAATTCATTACTTGATCTAGTGTAAAAACTAGATGTACAAATTTCTCATTACTATCTACATTATCATACCAAAAAATAATTTTCAACTCAGTGACATATTTTTTAAGTGGGTATAAGGTCACTTGTTTCACTGAATCCCCATGTGAAATAAACATGTTTTTGGATTTGCAACCTATAAAATCATCCATGGACTACCAAGGATTACAATATGTCATCTATAAATTTACTTAGGATGTAAGACTATGAATTCTACGAGTTACTTCCATGAATGCAAAGAGACAATAACATCATCTAATACTTCCTTTGGTTTTATCTTAGATCTGTCAGCTAGTTCAAGGATGGTAGGAGTTATATGAAGGTTAGGAAAATTCAATTGCTCCATGGTTTGTATGGTCATAATGTTAATGGCTTCTCTAAGGTAAAATAAAGTATTCAAAATACATATCCCATTAATGTACACAGAGACAATCAGATTACCATGATCTACGTATTTATCTACAAAAATCTATCTAGACATCAGTTCTGTATATATTCCAATGAATTCAATGGTGGGTGGTTCATTCTTATTTCTTTCGAATTCTTTAAGAATAAATAATTTAAATTTTTTGCATAGGTAAGTGTTTAATGGCTTGTAGCAAAGGAATTTTTATGCAAACATTTTTTAGTTGGGTGATTAGGTCATATTCAGAGTGATATGCCGATTTATTTAGCCTTAACCTCTCCGGATAGGGAGATTATTTGGTGGAATGAGGCTACTTTGAATCAATAGTTCTTTTCTTATTTATGGTGGGAATATCATTATTGGTTTCCTGATTAGGATTTTCCTCCTCCGATTCTTCTTCAATGATGACTGGTGGTTGTTTTTCAAACACTTTTCTCGATCACAAGTGGATATCATGTAGTCCTATTGGTTTGACTAGATAGGTGGGAAAAGGTTTTATCTCGATGCCTAAATTAGGATGAGATACCTTATTATTTGGATTAGGAATGAGATACATAGTGATTTTGGTAGGCCTATGAGGTTGGTTGGATGGGAGTTGCAATTGTTGGGGTTGCACAATCTATTGTGGAGCTAGTGTTGGATAAGGTTGTGAAGAAAATTATGTTGGAAATTGTGAGTATTGTTGAGTTTACATGGGATAGGAATAGGCATGAATATTCCCATAGTTGGGTCCTCGCCATCCCTATTGCCAAGGATGGATTTGTTGTTGGGAATATGATTTCCATGGAATTTTGGAATTTCAAGGTGAATATTATTTTCTAGAGTAATATGAAGAATCTGAAAATGTAGGATGTGATGACACACTTGGTGAATGAGGCTGCCATAAAAAGCTGCTTTGAGGTGCCAAAGGTACATTTTTCTATTGTCACATTCCCTCCTTGATATATGAATTTTAGTCTGGGTAAAGAAGGACAATGTTATGTTGAGTGTTGACCTGTACAAATAAAACATATCTTAATGTTATTCAAGGGGCATTATTTCAATGGATGTCTTCAAGGGGCATTATTTCAATGGATGTCTTTTCCTACACCTAGAGAAAAATATAGACAAGGCTTCATTTTTTCGCTCTTTCTTCTTCTTAATTTGCAAAGTATCAAGCTACAAACTGAGGGTGCCAAGAATGTCAGTCGTGAAAAATTACAATAAATTTCCTAACTTTTCCTTAGTTACACAACTACTTGATGCATATTTAGAAATTTTAGAAAAAGAATCACGAGGTCCCTTACCATATCGTGCTTGAATTCACAAGTACTTCATGCACATTTCATAGATTTTATCAAAATATAATTAGGAACTATCGCTAAACCCCATCAAATTAAGTACATTCATCGAGTCATCTAAAATATCTCTTAAGAAGACAATCCTAATAGTTTATGTATTCAGTTTGTTTTGTTTGGATCTCTGAAGATTATATAAGAATCTTTCTATGTAATCCTTTAAGATATCATATTCCTTCTTTGTCATCCTAAAAAATTATTTCCTTAGGTCCCTAGCCTTACAATATTCTTGGCATTTTCTAAGAAAAACAATCCTCATCTCATCCCAAGTTTTGATAGTACTTTCTCCCATACCGATAAACCAGTGCAAGGATAAGTCTTTGAGGGTGGAAGGAAATAATTTTAATTTATGAGCATCATTACGATAATCATAACTTCTACATAATATATCAAATTCAAAAATAAATGCATTACGGTCTTCAGTCACCATACCATGGAAATGGGGAAAAATGGATGGGGGAATGTTCTTCATTTGTACATTTTTTGTAGGTTCCACTATGGGGAACCCAAAGGTCACCTCTCCTTCTACATTAGCTTCCTCATTTTTCTTCATGTGGATTTATCCTTCTCCTTAAGCCATGTTTTTACCCCAACCCAAAAATAGACTATACTCTATTATCAATGGAGACTTTGGCTTCTAGATTTGATTGATCTCTTCTCCTTCTGGATGCTTATTGGTCTCTCCAATCATAGTTTCCTAAGTTATAAGATTTGCAAGAATATGAATGTGTTCTGAAGTTTCACTTGGTGTAGATCATTGTCCTTCAGGGTTGTCCATGAATCGTTTTTCTTTAGGTTATGATGGGAACACTAGTCTTCTTCCTATGTGACTCCCTATTGTATATTCACATGCCATCAGGTTAGTATGTGGGGGGCTTCTTGCAACACTACTATTTGAATCTACTTGTGGAATTGAAACTTCTCTACCCATACCTTTAATAAATCTACCCTAATTATTATCCCCACGTCTATTCATACAATACCATCATAGTTCATAGTTGAGAAGGCAACGCACTCCACAATAGTGGATGTGCAATTTATTACCTCTTGTCTTATTGTTGCTACCTTGCCACCTCTACAATGTTAGTACCAGAAAAAATATCGTACAAAAATAACGAAAAAAAAAAAGAAGGAAATTCAAATGCAAATCAAAAGCTAGTCCTTTAACACCTCCCAAACAATGACACCAAAAATCTGTGTCAATTTAATTTCTTAAATTGTTGTACATTAAATCATCAATGTGGATGCTCATAAGCTTATGAGATGTTGGAAAAATATATGGAAGACTAGGTCAGAAAACTCTAAGCTATCCTTACTACATTCAAAAGCACTATGTTTGACATGTGTATGAATATGCTATATTCTTTAATCAATTGATTGAAACCTTTTTGTTTAGATGTCGAGTGTTCTAGTGATCTTACTCATTAACTCGGCTAATTCCTATAGCACTATCAAACTGAAATATGAAAAATTTGAAATTGCAATTTTAAGCCAAGTCCAACAAACATTGTGGTTGTAGATTTAAGTCTTATGACTTTTCAGTTTCTTGAGATTCATATGTTAACAACACTTAGATCATTGGTAATAAATAAATAAACATGCTACCATAATTTTGTGTAAACAATTTTTATTCATGCTGGAAATAGAAAGCACCAATGAATGTGAGTAAAGATAGAAATAAATTGAAAGCATAAATGAATAACAGTAAAAACATAATTTAATTATTGATTCTGAGAAAGAAATCAAGGGTATGAATTGAAGTAACAACACACTTAACTACAAAAATGAATCTACGAAATGGAAATGCTAACTACACCTATAGAAATGAAAATAAACACATAGGGTATATCAGAGAGAGGGCGGCCTGCCTCTTCCAACACTATGTGGAAGAAGAGTAAAGTCCACTGTTTGAAATCTACAGTAAAAGCATCCTTTATTTCATCATCCAAATGTGAGATTATAGAGAGATATTACACTTCTTGCGTAACAAGAGTTTCAACTAGAAAAATGATTAGCTAGTCCAACCAATGACGCTTTACCATCATGCCCTTTGGGAGTTTTTCTTAGTTAAGATGGGAGTATTTACATTTTTTTTGGCTTGATGAAAAGGAAGAGGGTCAGTTTGTTTACAGAATCATCGTGGGAGATGTGGGGTGTCTAACTTGGGCGTTTTCTCCCCAAAATTAGATGTGTCTAACTTGGGGCGTTTTCTCACTGGATTTCTGAAGATGCCCACTACCGGATTTTTGAAGATGACCGCTACCATATTTCTGAAGGTGAGTGATACCGTATTTTTGAAGGTGAACTCTATTGGATTTATGAAAAAATCCACAAGAACAACTAGACTTTTTCAAATAGTCAAGAAATCACAAAATCTAATCTATGAGACCATCAAAACATGGGAAAACAATAAAATCATGATCACATATCTCATGAAGATTTTTTTATAGTGGAAATGAACAATATGGGTGATATATGGTGAAATAAATGATAATTCGAAAAGGATAAAGAAGAAATTAAATAATACTGAGTGAAATGATGATTGAAAACATGTTGAAATCAAAGCTCAACATTTCCTCTAGTATGCCAAATTTTTCTTTGGCATACATTTTGTCAAAGTTGTGTATAAGTGGGAAAAATAGGTATGTAGGAATTTTGGAAAACCTGATGCAAGGGTACATAGGTTTAGTATTGTGTAATTATGACTCAGTTCAAATTTCATTCCTATGGTGTTCTTTGTTTGTCCCTAAAGTGAATTTTTGTACTGACTATGAAAATTGGTAAATAATATCAACTACTATTTTGACATACTTGGATTCCATTGTAGAAGATTTATTTTAGATAAATGAGTATGAAATGTTGTATAAAATGTTAGTGGATTTAATTTGGAATGTTTATGATCCCATTTACGATTAACTATAGATCCTGGTTTGCATTTATTTGAGGCACTCAACCTTGACTTTTACCCTATGAAAAATAAATCAAATTTGGAGTATTTTTGCATAGAATAAAATTTTACATGTCAAATTAAAAATATCCAATTTTATTAATGTTTGAAATGAGTAAAAACACACTCTCAAAGTTGAATCATTCAATTGGACTTGTAATAAAGGTTGGGCATCCATTTCAGTGAAGCTAGCCAAAATTGTTTTGCTTCACTAAAATGCACACCCATGCTTTGTTTCTTAGCCAATTTGAGTGATTCAAATTGAGTGTGTATTTTTTAACTATCCACATTTATACAATTTATTATTTTTAATTTGAGCCTTAAAAGTTTACATTTCATATTTCATTGAGCATGTAAAATTTTGCTTTGGCTTGCATCTTGTCAAAGTTGTGTATAAGTGGGAAAAATATTTATGTAGTCATTTTCTTAGACACGATGTAATGGTACATAGGTTCATTATTTTCTAATTATGTATAAATACAAATTTCATACCTCGGCCCGCTTGGTTTGTATCATATTTCATTTTTGTATTAGCTATAAAAATTGGCAAATAGTATCAATTGCTATCTTGGCAAACTTCAGTGTAGAATATTTATTTTATAAAAATGAGTATGATATATTGTAGAAAATATTGATATATCTATGTTGAAATGTTTATGATTCTATTTACCATTAAATATTGTTCCTAGTGTGAATTTCTTTGGGGCACTCAACCCTGACTTTTACCCTATGAAAAAAATCAAATTTGGAATATTTTTTCATATCATAAATTTTTATGTGTCAAATTAAAAATATTTTAATGAGTAAAAATATACTCTCCAAATTGAATCATTTTTTGTTTTTTAATGAAGGTTGGAATGCATTTCGGTGAAGCTAGCCAAAATTGCCTTGCTTCACTAAAACACATTCCTATTCTTCATTTCTTGGTCAATTTCAGTGATTAAAACTAGAGAGTATGTATTTGATAGTTATAGACATTTATAAAATTCCATATATTAATTTGAACCTTAATACTTTCTACTTTAGGTTTCCTTCAACATGGAAAATTCTGCTTTGGCGTGCATTTTTGTCAAAGTTGTCTATAAGTAGGAAAATAGGTATGTAGGCATTTTGACAAACCTAATGCAATCATACATAGGTTAATTATTTTATAATTATGTCTTGGTCCAAATTCCATATTTGGGTGTATTTGTTTGGCCCTAGAGTGCATTTTTGTACTAAATATGAAAATTTACAAATAATATCAATTGTTATTTTGGCAACCTTGGATTTCAATATGAAGATTTATTTTAGATAACTAGGCATGAGATGTTGTATAAACTGTTGATATTTCAGGGTTAGAATATCTATGATTTCATTTAGAGTTAAATATAGATTATGATGTACATTTCTTTGGATTATTTAACCCCTTGACTTTTACCCTATGAAAAATATCAAATTTGGAGTATGTTCACACAACATAAATTTTTATGTGTGAAATTAAAAATATAGAATTTTAGTATCTTTTTAATGAGCAAATACATAATATTCAAGTTTAATAATTCAATTTGGCTTTGTAATAAAGATTGGGTGTCCTTTTTAGTGAAACTAGCGAAATTGGTCTTCACTAAAATGTATGTCCAAGCTTCATTTCTTGGACAAGTTGAGTGATTCAAGTTGGAGAGTGTGTATTTTATAATATCCATATCTATAAATTTTCATATTTTTAATTTGAGCCTTAAAAAATTTCGCTTCATGTTTCCTTCAATGTGCAAAATTGTGATTTGGTGTGTATTGTGTCAAAATTGTGTATAATTGGGAAAAATAGGTATATATTCATTTTGGTAGACTTGATGCAAGGCTACATAGGTTGATTATTGTGTAACTATGGCTGATTCCAAATTTAATACCCGAGGTTTACTTATTTTGGCCTTGAAGTGCATTTTTGTACTAGCCCTGACTTTTACCCTATGAAAAAAAATCAAATTTGGAATATTTTTTCATATCATAAATTTTTATGTGTCAAATTAAAAATATTTTGGCACTTTGGCAGACTTGATGCAAGGTTACATAGGTTGATTATTGTGTAATTATGGTTGAATCAAAATGTCATACTTGGGGTGTACTTATTTTGGCCTTGAAGTGCATTTTTGTTTTGGCCCTGATTTTTACTCTATGAAAAAAAAAAATTTGGAATATTTTTCCATATATCATAAATTTTTGTGTCAAATTATTATTTTTTATTTTTATTTTAGTAAGATTTTAATCAACAAGGTTATAATCAACACGTTTTTTCACCTTCATATGGAAATTATATTAGTAGAGGATTTCTTACCACTCCATTTGTAATTCATAAGAAAGGAAGCCCCTCTATCATTTTCCATTACTACCCCTCCTATGATGACTACCAACTCATTGTCACAACCCATGTAAAGTGTAGTGTATAGGCCCACTAGTCACAATGCATGCAACTAGTTTTAAATTTGAGTTTGGTGTTTAGATCAAACAAAAATATTCTATAGTGGAGTATTCAAGATAAGGGAGTGGAAGAGTGGACTCATTCGATATACCAGAATTCATTCTCATGGTGGAAGAAGTTGAAGAGGGGACTCATTCAATATACCATAATTCATTCTCATGGTGGAAGAAGTTCAAGAGGGAGATGAGGTCCGACTGCAAATTGTCATTGAATTTTGGAAGATAGATCTACCCTCACTTTCCAATATCCTTATAGAATCAGAAGCAAAGATGAAATGAAGAGTTAAGGAAAAGTATGATTGGATGAGAAAAATATGGATTCATAATCTATATCTCAAGGAATAAAGAAGACAATGGGAAAAATAAAGAAAAGTGTTGCAAATACAAGTCAAATAGTCTAAAACAAATTAGATTCAATGGAGAAAACAAAGAATGGAGACCACCACATTTTTATCTAACCAAATGGAGTAGATAACTATTGCACTAGTTAAGTTAAAGAAACAAGATTGAATACCCGAAAGATTTAAAAAGAAGTTCATGAAGTTGTAATGGAGGTAGGAGAAGAGATATCCAGATGTTTTAAGGATGTGCTCCCCAACCTACCTAAGGCCTTAGAAATCACATAGAAAGAAACCACTTTCAAAATCAAGGTAACAAGAACACAATGTAAATCACAATATAAATCATCATGTTAATCATACATGAGTGGGAAGAACCAAAATCACAATATAAATCATCATGTCAATCATACAAATCAATTGCAATTATAAATGAAATAACAACTCAAATTCCTAGATATTCAATGGTTGTCCTCGAATGATATTCATTTAATGTTGCTCCAATAGATATCCTTTAGTAGTTGTTTTAATAATTTAACCAACACTTAATGAATACAAAAAATAATAAAATAAAGTAACAAACTTTTTTATGAATAAATAATAATAAAAAATACTTGAGTTCATGAATACCTGAATGAGCTCCTATTGGTTTTGAGAATAATTTATTGGAGTAGTCTAATATTGGAGCAAACCTTCCTCGATTTGACAAAGCAACAACGAAGTCAACACTGACTTTGTTATTGCTCTGTTGGATTGAGGGATGTTTTCTCCAAGAATAACAAATCCTAATTTATTCTCTACTGAACATGGCCGACCATGTGAAGGTGAAATCTCTTATGGCCACTCCCCCCCACATCACTCCCAATTCCCCAGTACCCAATCTATCTAGACATTATCAACACATTTAGATTCATGAATAGACATTAGCAAAAAAAAAAATCATAAAGAAACATATGTGGTTTTGTGCATAAAGAAACATATAGAAATCATTCATTAAAATACAACATTCATTCATTCATTCATTAATCATAGACACAAAATACTTTATATCAATAAGTTTTATCATCAAAAATATGTTCTCACAAAATGGTACATGATGTTTCTAAGTACAATCATTTATTTTTCGGTTTCTTTCTGTTTGAAATGAATTCATAAAGCAGCTCGTCTGTTCCTTCTTCCCCTTCGGTTGTTTTGGCCTCCTCATGTCTTATTAATGACCTGGTCATGTACTCACAACATCGAGGATGCTGTAAGGGGGGGTGTGGATCATCAACTGCAATAAGAAATAAATGTTATATTGATATTTTTTGTTATTATTATTGCAAGTATTTCATTAATAAAAAAGAACGTTAGAGTTTTCTTTACCTACTTGAGTAGTGGAGGCAACCAGAGTAGTTTCAGATGTGGCCATATGATCCTCTTCTTGTATAGCCTCATCCTCTAGATGCTCTAGAGTTGAAACATGAAAGGTTATAATTAATACACCATTTGAAATTAAATATTTTTAATTGTAATCCATACTACATTTTTTATAGCACATGAAATACCTCCAGTACTGAGATGCACACCACCTTCATTGGGTGGCACTCTACCATCACGAGGTGTGTTCCACTAGTGGGGACACTTGTTTTTTCATTGATTGTCTCCTTAAAACAAACAAAAACATTACTTTATGGCCAAAAATAGATTCTACAAGTAATTGATTATAAATAATGTTCATTTATTTTATTTACCCTTGTGTCGGTTTGAGTGTTGGAAGGTTGTGTTTCCCCCAAGTGTTTTTTGCATTCAACCATGGCTTCAAAGCCATTCTTGAAAGAAATCTTGAGGTATTAATGTGTCATAGATTATTTGAACTCCAAGCCCTAAAATTTTCATTAAGAACATGGATTTTTATTCTTGTGTGAAATTAAATTAAAATTGTTAACAATATATTATTTGGATGCAATTGATTTTTTTATACTTAAAGTTCGTATGTCTAGTTTCGAGTAACCACCTGAGCCAAGTTTGTGTTACCCATGTTTTTCTATTCTGGCCTTGGTGGCTTTGGATGTGTCTGGGATCCTGTATTGAAAATTTTCAAATACACAATTAGATGTCACAATGATGATAAAGAATCATAATTACATTATTAGAAGTGTCACATATCTTCCTGAGCTGGGTGGTGTCTTTCCTTCTTTTTGGAGAATCTTCTCCTTTGCATATTCCTATAGGGACTTCCACTCCCTCTCAGGACTCATTGGAGGATTCTCATACTTAAGGGTTCTTTTGCAGATGAACCCTATATTGGTCCCGCAGATATTTTAAATATGCGCTCGCTTTTGAGGAGACTCTGGATTTCCTGAAGGAGCCCTCACTTAACATGCCAACCAACTTGTTAATGAGTTCATTTTTTAACTTGGAACTTTGAGAAGTCCACCTTGTGCATATGCTGGGCTAAAATACATCCAAGGTAAAATCATTCATGTGTTTATAAAATGTGACGTTTCTTGTAAAAACATATTATCATTAGTTTAAAACAATCACACATTATATGTAAATTTCAATTAGAATGTACATAATAATTAAAGCACAGCTTAAATACCCAGAAGTTTTTCTATTTTCATAGGGATGAGCTCATCATTTACCAAAATGGTAACTGGTAGTTTTCCCATGCTAGTGATAGGGTAAGATCTAGGAAAGAATGCTTCAAAATGTGCAAAGTCATGCTCTTCATCCACATCATCTCATGCACATCTTGGCATGTGCTCGTTAGGACTGAGTGTGGTACCAAGATAGACCTTGGAGAATGTACATGTATGAGTGAATTACGTGTCGGTATGATTTTGTGTCAGTGTAACAATGACAATTGTACCAACACCGACCTCCGTAGGCACATCCTATGGATCAAAATTCTGCAAAAACTCCTGTAAAAACAAAGAGTCTTTTATAAAGGACTTTTAAGAGTATAAAAATTAAAATAAAAAATAAATAAATGGGATAAATAAATATCTTTCTTACCCCATAGAATTGAATTTTTTCCATCAAGGATTTAATTATTTCCTCTATATCCTATGTCTGCGACTGAATTTGAATCAAAGAAGCAAGTTTGATGTTTGATTTTCTCACAAGCTTCCTTATTGTCAGAAGCAAGTTTGATGTTTGATTTTCTCATAAGCTTCCTTATTGTTTGGACTGGGATGGTGGAGGAATAAAATTTTTCATCAGTAAGATCTTCCTCTGTATAATCTATGAAATACTCTAAGGATATTTCCTTCCCCTTGCCACCTTGGGCCAATGGTGTTGCCAACAAAGAAATGTCAATATAAGAATTAGAAATAATGAAGAAAATAAAATGTATGTGAAATAAAATTAGTTCCTGAATAGGCATGGGACATAAATATAAAAAATGGTTTTGTTGGAAAACTGGATTCATAGCAAAGGAAAAATAACATGGTGCCTATAAATATTGGTGTAATCTTGAAGGGTGATTGTTATTGCTTTAATTGTCGATCTGTATCTATCTTATTTTAGTGTATGATTTACTTGTAAAAAACATAACATCAAAATATTTACAACTTTGAGGAATGATCCTAATGTGGTAGCAAAGAAAGGATCAATATTATCATTAAATGTCTTGCCATATGAGTTTTTAGTTCTAGTTTAGAGGAACATATTGAAGACAATGTATGTTTCTTGTCTTGTCTTGGAAAATCTTCATGAGAAAGATGTTGAAACACGTGTTAGTGTTGTTCATGGACTAGGAATAGTTTTTGAAACATTTACTAGTGTAGATATAGAATCCACTATGAGTGTTCCAACTGGTGAGGAGTCTCTATTAGATTTCATAAAATAAGTATTTGTAGATTGTTTATTTAAACCATTTTTTATATGAAGTTATTGAACATTTTTTTGTTAATTCTAATTGAGACACAAGAAGGGTCAGTGCCCTTCAAACCTTTCACCCTATATTATAGTAAATGATAATCATAAAATATAAGAGTCATTTCTTACAGGTTGGGTAAAATAGTATGCATACCACCCTCATAATAGCAACGTCTGTATCTACTCGATTCAATTTGTAATCAATCAACAAATCTTCCCCTGCAACTATTGATTTTATTGAACATACAAATACACAGTTTCCTTCATGCCTCTAAAATATGCAATTGGATTTCTTATTTGTGGTCGCGGGTCATGTACTATTTGTAAACCTTGCAATATTCCCCATTTTGTTTGGCCCTTCATCAATATATGTTGGCCCTTGACCAGGTTTTGAGGGTTCTTGGTCATGTTTGACCATTTTGGACTTTGACAGTTTGTCGAAGGTGGAGCACAAGATGAAGCAGAGATCACGGGATCTCGACCCCTTTTTGGGTCCCTTTTTGGGTCCCTTTTTGGATTTGGGAATATGTAACGGGTATGGGAATGTCAACCCATGGGTTTACCCATGCTTAGGCCTATTTTGTAATATATAAATAGATGTCTAGGCGATGTAAAAAGAAGAAGAAGAGGCATCTATGTGATGTTGTGCTAAGTGCAAGTGTGGTTTGTAAATGCTTTGTTCATACTGTGAGAGACTTACAGAGCTAAGTGCAAGTGTTTGTAATAGACTGTAAAGGGCTTTGTGCTGTAATGCAAGGAAGAAGGACCTAACGAGATGCACAGATCTTCTTTCCTATGCGAAGTAGGGTTTTGAGGCTCTGTGCATGTAACCTATTGAAGAAGCTAATAAAGAATAATATTTGGTGGACGTAGCCCCAAGGTGGGGGTGAACCATGTAAATATTTTGTTATTCTACTCTGTGCGATGTTCTGATGTGTTTATGTCTTTACTTGATAAGTGATTTGATGTAGATATATAGATCTGTTTATGATTTGTGCTTATGATGAATCTGGATGCTAGATCTAACATAGGTGAATGTGCTTAGTGCTTGAATCTGCTAGATCTGATCAAGTATTATAATCATAGATCTGTGTCCCAACTAAGGTTGCAGACACCTAAGTCCTGCAACCACCCCTACCTCTACCTCGGGTGAGACTTCATCTACTTCGCAGGTGTTGCCGAAAGGGATGGTTGTTAGGGTTTTGTTGGTGCGTTGTTGTAGAATTGAACCTTGGATCTGCCCCTGTGCCAACAAATGGTTCCATTGTCGGGACCTGAAACTGTGATTGCTAGGAACTGAGGAAGAATAAGCTTTTTGCAAAGATCCGACCTGAACTTGTGCAATATCTGTGCGTAGATATATTGCTCTAGTGTGGAATACTCTACTTAGTTTGACAAGCTCTATGCTAAGGAAAATAAGTCTAATCTGAAGAAAAGAGGTAATATCTGAAAGCTTTGTGCTCTGAGAAAGGTAAAAGTGAGAATTTTTTATTAAAAGAGGTAAGATTTGAAAGCTATGTGGTCTGATAAAGGTAAGAATATTGAAAAGTTCTAGATCTAAAAGCTTTGTGCTCTGTAGAAGTAAGATAACTGGAAATTTTTGTTTCAACAGTATGGATCTAGGTATGTTTGATAGATTCTATCCTAGATTGAAAACTAGGGTATTAATAGATGAAAGAAGGTTTGATATGAGTAGATATGATAAGAATAGTGAAAAATATATTATACCTATCCACAGAAAGAATGTTTAGAGTAATAAGTGTATGCAGGATCCTAGAAAGAAATGTTTGTAGGTTAGGTACTACGATCCTAGCGTGCAATACAAGAAAGGCTGGGGATCATTTAAAAGAAAGAGAGGATTAACCGTCTGTTACAGTTGCAGAAAACCAAGACATATCGCTAAGGAATTCCCTATGAGAAGACCTAGTTGTCTTTGTTGTAAAGCTATGAACCATGAAGTATTGGATTTCCCTAGAATGATTGCTAAGGTTGAAAGTATGAATATGAACCAATAAAACCTTAAGGCAGGTCCAAAAACTGAGATTTTGGCAGAACCCCAGAAAGAATTAGAAAAAGTATTGCTACATATGAAAGAAACCCTGAATGATCACTGACATGTCAGTTTATCAGAGATCTTCAAAGAAAATGAATGACTTGAAGCAAGAATAGGAGACTTCGACATTGACTGTGTTCTAGATGAGGAAACACAAGTGAATATCATGACAAAGAGAACCTGGGAAGCTATAGGGAGGCCTGCTATGATTCCTTCATTAGGAGGATTAGGACTATTCAAAGGAAAGATGATAAACCTATGTGGAAAGCTCACTCGGATACCTATGAATTCCAATGGAACTTTGACATAGGAAGATTTTGAGATTATTAAATTTATTGAGAATAGTGCCCCATTTACCATGCTACTAGGAAAACCTTGGATTGAAAGAGATCAGGCCAGAAGGCAAGAAGAAGAGGAAGTTTTAGAGCAGACAAAGAAAGAATTAAAAGAATTCATGACTAGAAGGATCGCACACTTGGTTGAAGAACAAAAGAACAGATTGAAGCTATTTAAAACCGAAGACCAATATGTCGAAGTTGCAAGAACACTAGAAGACCCACAAAAGATTGAAGTACCTATTCCAGATAAAGAAGAAGGATCACCCTCGAATCTTAGGAAAGAATCTCAATAACACGAAGTAACTATGCCAAAAGAAGATAAGAATCATAACGGAAAAAGGAATACCGAGACAAAGCTCACTGGGAAGAATGCTAGAAAGCTAAGTAAGAAGAGAGATAAGATCAACAAGTTGCAGAAGGTTCCAGAGGGAACCTTGCAGAAGGAAAATTTGAAAAATTGGAGCTTTGCCAGGATATCAGAACAGTGTCACATGGCACTTCGCCATGGCGAAGAAATATAGCCATTGGGAACATTATAACCGTTAGACCAATGCTCCAAATGGGTAGAAATACATTTATCGACAGACAACTCGCCATTCAACCATTGGGACCATGCCATAACAGACAAAACAAAGTTAATGAAGGCTTCTAACCCGTTGCAAGAGATCCATTGCCTAGTTACCTACTTATCCCATCGCTCCATGCACTGAGAACACTTTTTCCAACCGAGAGTTTGAGCCTGCAGACTAAGTTGATTTTACACAGTGATCATCGCACTCTTTCTCTCTATCCCATTACTGTTTCTAAGTTACCCTCCGAACCCGAGATTGTTAACCTTGAGCATGTATGTCGGACGAGTTGAGCATTGTAGAGAAAGTTGTTGAAGAATTTTTTATCAACCTCATGACTGAAAGAGTCATGTCGATGTCTATAGGTGTACAAGCATCATCGACGAGAGGATTGCCAACCTCTATGTCCACTACTCGTGGAGTTGGACCATCCTGGCCATAAGATGAAAAGCGAACCAAGCACAGGGATGATTTAGCGAATGCCAAATTGATCCCGACCATATTACCCACCTACATACCACCTCTAAGCGACACAGTAAATCGAGATAGCGTGCCCACAGATTTCGAATACACCTTGGTTACGACATACCTCCCGAAGGGGATACGTGTAATTCGAGAATACCAAGATAAGATTGCAACATTGAAGTTTAGCGACTTCAACCTCAGAGATCGCAAAGTATATAACATGCTCGCCCCACATAAGTACCTAACCAGAACTAAGGGGAAGGATTCAAATATAATCCCCAAGTTGTGGACTATGAACCTCGCACAGTCCACCCTGCTGAAGGTCATGAATATTCCCCACTTCGGTAGACACTAGGAAGTCAATGCATGTGTTAAGCTTCTTCTTTATTTTTACCATGGTGGCTATTTGTGGCTAAATCATCGTATAACAGTTGATCCGATGATGATCAATCAGATCACAGGGTTGAGTATGCAAGGACCTGATCCACAAGAGTTTTACCCCAGAAAATCCATGGATCGCGCTCTAACACATAAGATCAAAGAAACTTATGGAGATATTGAGAAGGAAATGCGAGGCTACAAGGTATCTTCTATCCAGAGTGGTGTTGTGCGCCTCTCTTGTCAGTTGATTGCAGGGAATTTAGTAAGAAAGAACCAACCTACCCAAGTCATTGGTTTTGTAGTCGACCTCGCAGGGAAGTGCACAGAAGGCCTTCAGATGAACTGGGTGAAGTACTTAGTGAACCAGTTGGAACTTACCTGCAGAGAATCACAGGATCAAGGATATGAATTTCATTTCAGCTGGCTCTTGATCGTTATAGATTTAATTGCTTGGGAGATGTCGGAAGGTGCAACCTTTCTAGACATTGAGCCATTTGAGTCGTTGGCCGCGAGGTTTAGTACACTATGGTATTCAAGAGATATGAATAAACAATGGCAGTCAAATTTTGTTTTTCATACCTACTATAATCAACTTAAGATAGCCATACAGTCTGAGCCTCGCATGACTCCGAACACTCTACATCGGTTCAGGCCTTTGATGAAGTTCAACACAGATCGAAATTTTATTTACATCACAATGCATGCCGACGAACACAAGCAACAACTTCAATCCTACTATAATATGACAGAGGAGGACTTGGAGTAGATCAATAAGGACTGGTCGGCGGACCTCCTTATTCTAGCAGACCCTGCAGAGATATCCGACATCGACAACCCATAAACAATGCAAGATACACCTGGACCTAATAGGACAAAGAAGACCGAAGAGGTCCAAGGATTAGGCAGTGCATCATTGAAGACTGCTTCTATATCAAAAGAGAAAGGAGGTGATGGCAAAGAGTTATATGACAAAGAAGTCAAATAGAATCAAGGAGACGAGATTGACCCCCTGAAGAAGAGGAAAGGTTCACCATCAAAACCTTCCTCCTGAAATAAATCAAAGGCCACCATGACCAAGATGCAGACTGTCCTCACCTCTGATGATTTTGACTTCATCATAGCATTCCTGCAATATGCTTCACTGGAAATAACAGAGAAACAAGAAGCAAAGAAAGAGGAGATGTATGATCAAACTGAGACTGAACTTCGAGGGGTACAATAGGCCCTACAGTCCAGCCGTGCAGTCTCCACTGCGTCAGGAGGACCAAAATTGGGAGATAAGCCAACCCAACTCCATCGCCTAGCCGATATAGTCGAAGCTCACCTTCAACGAGCACAGGAATAAATAGTGAAAGCCACCTAGGCTTTGACACAAGTACAAGGAGTACTCATAGAGAAATAGAGTGATGCAAAACATGAAAATCTTTCTCTCTAAGTAAAGTTTGATGAATAAAAAGAACAACTACAAAAAGAAAAGGAACAGTTGCTCGCGAAGAAACTCGAAGTAAAATAAGTGGTCAACATAACACTTCACTCTGTGACATTCTTAGAAGTCAAGGAAGAAGACCAAGTTACACAGCAGGTGAACCATCTCACAGAAGCCATCCAGCAGCTACAACAACGCATAGAAGATTTGGAGCTACGCACTGTACTTGAGACCCCACAAGATGTAATAGACCAAAGAGAAGCAACCGCCCGGAGTGTAGTTGAAAGGATAAAGACTCTTACCATGGAATGTAAGAAACTCACTAATTGCAGTGCCTAGACCTATGAACAACTCACGAAGAACCCAGAATTGAAGGCACTATAGTCGCATCTCCAAGAGGAGAAGTATAAAGCTGAAAAGATACAAGCACAGTTGAAGCCTCTGTCAACTGTGGAAAGAATGAAGTGATCCATAGAGCAGCGGAACACCCAACAACAGATCCACACTATCTAGAGCAGAGTTATGGAAGTAACTCAGAGGCTCCAACATGTACAAGATAAGGCCTATCAATTATTTACAGAGGTAGAAGGCCAAGGAGCAGAGCTAGAGCAGGTTGTCACTACAACTAAACAACGTATAGAGGGAGCTATCAAAGATCCCGTCATCCAAGAGTTCATTAAACAGGAGGTCGTAGTAGAGCAACTAGTCGAAGAAACTTGAGCCAATCTCGAGGCATTTGAAGCAGAACTAGTCAGACTATAGTGACTCGGGATGAGTCATAGGTGAGTGTTGGGGGCCTGTTGGCCCTTGACCAAGTTTTGAGGGTTCTTGGTCATGTTTGAAAATTTTGGACTTCGATAGAATGTCGAAGGCAGAGTGCAAGATGAATCATAGATCACGGGATCTCGACCCATTTTTGGGTCCTTTTTGGGATTTGTGAATATGTAATGGGTGTGGGAATGTGGGCCCATGGGTTTACCCATGCTTAGGCCTATTTTGTAATATATAAATAGATGTCTAGGCGATGTAAAAAGAAGAAGAAGAGGCATCTATGTGATGTTGTGCTAAGTGCAAGTGTGGTTTATAAATGATTTGTGCATACTGTGAGAGACTTGCAGAGCTAAGTGCAAGTGTTTGTAACAGACTGTGAAGGGCTTTGTGCTGTAATGCAATGAAGAAGGACCTAGCGAGCTGCACAAATCTTTTGTCCTATGAAGAGTAGGGTTTTGAGGATCTGTGCATGTAACCTATTGAAGAAGATAATAAAGAAGAAGAGTTGGTGGACGTAGCCCCGGGGTGGGGGTGAACCACGTAAATACTGTGTTATTCTGCTCTGTGTGATGTTCTGATGTGTTTATGTCTTTACTGGCTAAGTGATTTGATGTAGATAGATAGATTTGTTTATTCTTTGTGCTTATGATGAATTTGGATGCTAGATTTGACATAGGTGAATGTGCTTAGTGCTTGAATCTACTAGATCTAATCCATTTATTTATGCTAAGTGCTTAAATACATTAGATCAGGGTGAATCTTGTGATGCTCTATTTTCTCTGTGGATTAGATATTGGTTAAATAATGATGAACTAATGGTGCTAAGTTCTCTATAAAGTATTATAATCATAGATCTGTGTCCCAGCTAAGGTTGCAGACACCTAAGTCCTGCAACCACCCCTGCCTCTACCTCGGGTGAGACTTCATCTGCTTCGTAGGTGTTTCCGAAAGGGCCGATAGTTAGGGTTTTGTTGGTGCATTGTTGTAGCATTGAACCCTGGGTCTACCACTGTGCCAACAATATACATAGATTCTCCTTTATTTTGATCATTGTCTTTTTGCTGTATTTAATTTTCAATGCCATATATTCACATACTTTTTGTATATTGGGCTAGCCATATCCAATCTTTGTAGATGTACCATGGTCCCACATAGTCCATCAATTTAGTTATTCTCCCGTAACATACCTTTATGCCATCCATGGAAAATATCCCCAAACCATGTAATGATGATGGAACAATGCGGTATATCCTTTCGTTGACACAAAAATCAGTGTTTATTTGTGGAAGATCCTTGGGTACCCATCGTTTAAATATATGTTTGTAACTCAAGGGAACCTTGATGTCCTCTATGCTCTCATCATGATAAGAACACGACCTTCCTTTATCAAGAAACAATTCCATGTGTCTTTGGAATTTTATTTTGATCAACTCACATATACCTGTTTGGTTGTACGTCCTATAACAGTCCATCAAATGAGAGAAACAATTAGCGAGTGTCATAAGGGCGGTGATGAAACTTCTTGAGGAAACCATAAGAACATAATAGTACAACTTAGAAGTGACATAAACAAATCTGTGATGTAATAATCTTGAACCTCCAATATTATATAGTGTTTTTTGTTTTTTAGGGAAATGATAAAATATTACAACAACAACCCCATCCATTCTTACATTATGCATCATCGAACTACCCATTTCATACATCATCCACCATTACAACCTATTATCATTCACTTATGTACTCTAGAAAACCAAAAAAATTAAAATTGTGCCATAAACAATGTAGCTATAGGAAGCTATAGGAAGCAGGCTTAAAATGATATTACAAGAAGCTATAGGAGAGGTCACGACCATTTTCTACAAAATTCTATATGGATGAGGTTGACTAATTCTTATACATGGATAATAAATTATGCGGTGCAAGTATGGTATATGTGGCAGATTTAATGCAAGTATGGTCTATGTAGCCCATGTACACGAATTCTAATTTACATGGCACATGTAGTGCAAGTATGGTCTATGTAGCACATGTACATGAATTCTAATTTATGTGGCACATGTAGTGTAAGTATGGTCTATGTAGCACATATACATGAATTATAATCTATGTGGAACACGAGTAATTTTATATGTGGCATCACAAAG
>SNQJ01S0023280.1:92056-108881 GCA_010110895.2 Picea sitchensis | reverse complement strand
GTAATTAATGCTCTTAGTTGGAGAGTGAGTAAGGAAAAACTATATATATTCCTTATTTGAGCCATGTTGAGAGAAATAAAGGAGAGAGTGCTTAGCTATTGAAAGCCATAGTGCTGAGCTAATGAAGAGCCATAGTCCTTGAATGTAAGAGAGTTTTGAGAGCTCATTTTGAAGAAGGAATATAGAAGATCTGCAATCCAGATGGAGTAGGTCCGGAGACGTAGCCCCAGAGGTGGAGGGGTGAACTCCGTTATCAACATCGGTTGTCTCTCTCTTATTTTCCTTCATGTGTTTTTCTCTATTCTATGTTCATTTACTTATGTTTATGTGTTTTAATGCATTATGATAAATGAAATAATATGCTCAATAAAACCTGTATAAGCCATAGTCAATTTAAATATCCTCACATTGTAAACATTTGGGAGAGTAGTACTCGACCCGTTTTCGGATCAGAAAAATGTGGATTCATAATCTATATCTCAAGGAATAAAGAAGACAATGGGAAAAATAAAGAAAAGTGTTGCAAATACAAGTCAAATAGTCTAAAACAAATTATATTCAATGGAGAAAACAAAGAATGGAGACCACCACATTTTTATCTAACCAAATGGAGTAGATAACTATTGCACTAGTTAAGTTAAAGAAACAAGATTGAATACTCGAAATATTTAAGAAGAAGTTCATGAAGTTGCAATGGAGGTAGGAGAAGAGATATACACATGTTTTAAGGACATGCTCCCCCACCTACCTAAGGCCTTAGAAATCACATAGAAAGAAACCACTTTCAAAATCAAGGTAACAAGAACACAATGTAAATCACAATATAAATCATCATGTTAATCATATGTGACTGGGACGAACCAAAATCACAATATAAATCATCATGTCAATCATACAAATCAATTGCAATTATAAATGAAATAACAACTCAAATTCTTGGATATTCAATGGTTGTCCTCATATGATATTCATTTAATGTTGCTCCAATAGATCTCCTCTAGTAGTTGTTTTAATAATTTAACCAACACTTAATGAATACAAAAAATAATAAAATAAAGTAACAAACTTTTTTATGAATAAATAATAATAAAAAATACTTGAGTTCATGAATACCTGAATGAGCTCCTCTTGGTTTTGAGAATAATTTATTGGAGTAGTCTAATATTGGAGCAAACCTTCCTTGATTTGACAAAGCAACATCGAAGTCAACACTGACTTTGTTATTGCTTTGTTGGATTGAGGGATGTTTTCTCCAAGATTATACAAATCCTAATTTATTCTCTACTGAACATGGCCGACCATGTGAAGGTAAAATCTCTTATGGCCACTCCCCGTCCACATCACTCTCAATTCCCCAGTACCCAATCTATCTAGACATTATCAACACATTTAGATTCATGCATAGACATTAGCAAAAAAAAAAAATCATAAAGAAACATATGTGGTTTTGTGCATAAAGAAACATATAGAAATCATTCTTTAAAATACAACATTCATTCATTCATTCATTAATCATAGACACAAAATACTTCATCTCAATAAGTTTTATCATAAAAAATATGTTCTCACAAAATGGTACATGATGTTTCTAAGTACAATCATCTATTTTTCGGTTTCTTTCTCTTTGAAATGAATTCATAAAGCAGCTCGTCCGTTCCTTCTTCCCCTTCGGTTGTTTTGGCCTCCTCATGTCTTATTGATGACCTGCTCATGTACTCACAACGTCGAGGATGCTGCAAGGGGGGGCATGGATCATCAGCTGCAATAAGAAAGAAATGTTATATTGATATTTTTTGTTATTATTATTACAAGTATTTCATTAATAAAAAAGAACGTTAGAGTTTTCTTTACCTACTTGAGTAGTGGAGGCAACCAGAGTAGTTTCAGATGTGGCCATATGATCCTCTTCTTGTATAGCCTCATCCTCTAGATGCTCTAGAGTTGAAACATGAAAGGTTATAATTAATACACCATTTGAAATTAAATATTTTTAATTGTAATCCATACTACATTTTTTATAGCACATGAAATACCTCCAGTACCGAGATGCACACCACCTTCATTGGGTGGCACTCTACCATCACTAGGTGTGTTCCACTAGTGGGGACACTTGTTTTTTCATTGATTGTCTCCTTAAAACAAACAAAACATTACTTTATGGCCGAAAATAGATTCTACAAGTAATTAATTATAAATAATGTTCATTTATTTTATTTACCCTTGTGTCGGTTTGAGTGTTGGAAGGTTGTGTTTCCCCCAAGTGTTTTTTGCATTCAACCATGGCTTCAAAGCTGTTCTTGAAAGAAATATTGAGGTATTAATGTATCATAGATTATTTGAACTCCAAGCCCTAAAAATTTGCATAAGAACATGGATTTTTATTCTTGTGTGAAATTAATTTAAAATTGTTAACAATATATTATTTGGATGCAATTGATTTTTTTATACTTAAAATTCGTATGGCTAGTTTCGAGTAACCACCTGGGCCAAGTTTGTGTTGCCCATGTTTTTTTGTTTTGGCCTTGGTGGCTTTGGATGTGTCTGAGATCCTGTATTGAAAATTTTCAAATACATAATTAGATGTCACAATGATGATAGAGAATCATAATTACATTATTAGAAGTGTCACATATCTTCCTGAGCTGGGTGGTGTCTTTCCTTCTTTTTGGAGAATCTTATCCTTTGCAGCTTCCTGTAGGGACTTCCACTCCCTCTCAGGATTCATTGGAGGATTCTCATACTTAAGGGTTCTTTTGCAGATGAACCCTATATTGGTCCCGCAGATATTTTAAATATGCGCTCGCTTTTGAGGAGACTCTGGATTTCCTGAAGGAGCCCTCACTGAACATGCCAACCAACTTGTTAATGAGTTCATCTTTTAACTTGGAACTTTGAGAATTCCACCTTGTGCATATGCCAGGCCAAAATGCATCCAAGGTAAATTCATTCATGCGTTTATAAAATGTGACGTTTCCTGTAAAAACATATTATCATTAGTTTAAAACAATCACACATTATATGTAAATTTCAATTAGAATGTACATAATAATTAAAACACATCTTAAATACCCATAAGTTTTTCTATTTTCATAGGGATGAGCACATCATTTACCAAAATGGTAACTGGTAGTTTTCCCATGCTAGTGATAGGGTAAGATCTAGGAAAGAATGCTTCAAAATGTGCAAAGTCATGCTCTTCATCCACATCATCTCATGCACATCCTGGCATGTGCTCGTTAGGACCGAGTGTGGTAACAAGATAGACCTTGGAGAATGTACCTGTATGAGTGAATTGTGTGTTGGTATGATTTTTTGTCAGTGTAGCAATGACACTGGTACCAACACCGACCTCCGTAGACACATCTTGTGGATCAAAATTTTGCAAAAACTCCTGTAAAAATAAAGAGTCTTTTATAAAGGACTTTTAGGAGTATAAAAATTAAAATAAAAAATAAATAAATGGGATAAATAAATATCTTTCTTATCCCATAGAGTTGAATTTTTTCCATCAAGGATTTAATTATTTCCTCTATCTCCTATGTCTACGGCTGAATCTGAATCAAAGAAGCAAGTTTGATGTTTGATTTTCTCACAAGCTTCCTTATTGTCAGAAGCAAGTTTGATGTTTGATTTTCTCATAAGCTTCCTTATTGTTTGGACTGGGTTGGTGGAGGAATAAATTTTTTCATCAGTAAGATCTTCCTCTGTATAATCTATGAAATACTCTAAGGCTATTTCCTTCCCCTTGCCACCTTGGGCCAATGGTGTTGCCAACAAAGAAATGTCAATATAAGAATTAGAAAAAAATGAAGAAAATAAAATGTATGTGAAATAAAGTTAGTTCCTGAATAGGCATGGGACATAAATATAAAAAATGGTTTTGTTGGAAAAATGGATTCATATCAAAGGAAAAATAACATGGTGCCTATAAATATTGGTGTAATCCTGAAGGGTGATTGGTATTGCTTTAATTGTCGATCTGTATCTATCTTATTTTAGTGTATGATTTACTTGTAAAAAACATAACATCAAAATATTTACAACTTTGAGGAATGATCCTAATGTGGTAGCAAAGCAAGGATCAATATTATCATTAAATGTCTTGCCATATGAGTTTTTAGTTCTAGTTTAGAGGAACATATTGAAGATAATGTATGTTTCTTGTCTTGTCTTGGAAAATATTCATGAGAAAGATGTTGAAACACGTGTTAGTGTTGTTCATGGACTAGGAATAGTTTTTGAAACATTTACTAGTGTAGATATAAAATCCACTATGAGTGTTCCAACTGGTGAGGAGTCTATTAGATTTCATAAAAGAAGTATTTGTGGATTGTTTATTTAAACCATTTTTTATATGAAGTTATTGAACATTTTTTTGTTATTCTAATTGAGACACAAGAAGGGTCAGTGCCCTTCAAACCTTTCACCCTATATTATAGTAAATGATAATCATAAAATATAAGAGTCATTTCTTACAAGTTGGGTAAAATAGTATACATACCACCCTCATAATAGCAACGTTTGTATCTACTCGATTCAATTTGTAATCAATCAACAAATCTTCCCCTGCAACTATTGATTTTATTGAACATACAAATACATAGTTTCTTTCATGCCCCTAAAATATGCAATTGGGTTTCTTATTTGTGGTCGCGGGTCATGTACTATTTGTAAACCTTGCAATATTCCCCCTTTTTTTTGGCCCTTCATCAATATATGTTGTCCCTTGACCAAGTTTTGAGGGTTCTTGGTCATGTTTGACCATTTTGGACTTCGACAGTCTGTCGAAGGTGGAGCACAAGACGAAGCAGAGATCGCGGGATCTCGGCCCCTTTTTGGTATTTAGGAATATGTAATGGGTATGGGAATGTCAACCCATGGGTTTACCCATGCTTAGGCCTATTTTGTAATATATAAATAGATGTCTAGGCGATGTAAAAAGAAGAAGAAGAGGCATCCATGTGATGTTGTGCTAAGTACAAGTGTGGTTTGTAAATGCTTTGTGCATACTGTGAGAGACTTGCAAAGCTAAGTGCAAGTGTTTGTAACAGACTGTGAAGGGCTTTGTGCTGTAATGCAAGGAAGAAGGACCTAGTGAGTTGCACAAATCTTCTGTCCTATGCAGAGTAGGGTTTTGAGGCTCTATGCATCTAACCTATTGAAGAAGATAATAAAGAAGAATATTTAGTGGACGTAGCCCCAGGGTGGGGGTGAACCATGTAAATACTGTGTTATTCTACTCTGTGCGATGTTCTGATGTGTTTATGTCTTTACTTGATAAGTGCTTTGATGTAGATATATAGATTTGTTTATGATTTGTGCTTATGATGAATCTATATGCTAGATATGACATAGGTGAATGTGCTTAGTGCTTGAATCTACTAGATATGATCCATTTATTTATGTTAAGTGCTTAAATACATTAGATCAGGGTGAATGTTGTGATGCTCTATTTTCTCTGCAGAGTAGACATTGGTTAAATAATGATGAACTAACGAGGCTAAGTGCTCTATCAAGTATTATAATCATATATATGTGTCCCAGCTAAGGTTGCAAACACCTGAGTCCTGCAACCACCCCTGCCTCTACCTCGGGTGAGACTTCATCTGCTTTGCAGGTGTTGTCGAAAGGGCTGGTTGTTAGGGTTTTGTTGGTGCGTTTTTGTAGCATTGAACCCTGGGTCTGCCCCTGTGCTAACAAATGGTTCCATTACCGGGACCTGAAACTGTGATTGTTGGGAACTGAGGAAGAAGAAGATTTTTGCAAAGATCCGATCTGAACTTGTGAAAGATCTATGCGTAGATCTATTGCTTTAGTGTGGAATACTCTACTTAGTTTGACAAGCTCTATGCTAAGGAAAATAAGTCCGATCTGAAGAAAAGAGGTAAGATCTGAAAGCTTTGTGCTCTGAGAAAGGTAAAAGTGAGAATTTTTTATTAAAATAGGTAAGATTTGAAAGCTATGTGGTCTGATAAAGGTAAGAATATTGAAAAGTTCTAGATCTAAAAGCTTTGTGCTCTGTAGAAGTAAGATAAATGGAAATTTTTGTTTCAACAGTATGGATCTAGGTATGTTTGATAGATTCTATCCTAGCTTGAAAACTAGGGTATTAATAGATGAAAGAAGGTTTGATATGAGTAGATCTGATAAGAATAGTGAAAAATATGTTATACCTATGCATAGAAAGAATGTTTAGAGTAATAAGTGTATGCAGGATCCTAGAAAGAAATGTTTGCAGGTTAGGTACCATGATCCTAGTGTGCAGTACAAGAAAGCCTGGGGATCATTTAAAAGAAAGAGAGGATTAACCCTCTGTTACAGTTGCAGAAAACCAGGACATATCGCTAAGGAATGCCCTATGAGAAGACCTAGTTGTCTTTGTTGTAAAGCTATGAACCATGAAGTATTGGATTGCCCTAGAATGATTACTAAGGTTGAAAGTATGAATATAAACCAATAAAACCCTAAGGCAGGTCCAAAAACTGAGATTATGGCAGAACCCCAGAAAGAATTAGAAAAAGTATTGCTACATATGAAAGAAACCCTAAATGATCACCGACATGTTAGTTTATCCGAGATCTTCAAAGAAAATGAATGACTTGAAGCAAGAATATGAGACTTTGACATTGACTGTGTTCTAGATGAGGAAACACAGGTGAATATCATGATAGAGAGAACTTGGGAAGCTATAGGGAGGCCTGCTATGATTCCTTCATTAGGAGGAATAGGACTATTCAAAGGAAAGATGATAAACCTATGTGGAAAGCTCACCCAGATACCTATGAATGCCAATGGAACTTCGACAGAGGAAGATTTTGAGATTATTAAATTTATTGAGAACAGTGCCCCATTTACCATGCTACTAGGAAAACCTTGGATTGAAAGAGACCAGGCCAGAAGGCAAGAAGAAGAGGAAGTTTTAGAGCAGACGAAGAAAGAGTTAGAAGAATTCATGACTAGAAGGATCGCACACTTGGTTGAAGAACAAAAGAACAGATCGAAGCTATTTAAAACCAGAGACCCATATGTCGAAGTTGCAAGAACACTAGAAGACCCACAGAAGATTGAAGTACCTATTCTAGATAAAGAAGAAGGATCACCCTCGAATCTTCGGAAAGAATCTAAACAACACAAAGTAACTATGCCAAAAGAATATAAGAATAAGAACAAAAAAAGGAATACCGAGATAAAGCTCACTGGGAAGAAGGCTAGAAAGCTAAGTAAGAAGAGAGATAAGATCGACAAGTTGCAGAAGGTTCCAGAGGGAACCTCGCAGAAGGAAAATTTGCAAAATTGGAGCTTCGCCGAGATATCAGAACAACGTCACATGGCACTTCGCCATGGCGAAGCAATATAGCCATTGGGAACATTATAACCGTTAGACCAACGCTCCGAATGGGTAGAAATAAATTTATGGACAGACAACTCACCATTCGACCGTTGGGACCATGCCATAACAAACATAACAGAGTTAATGAAGGTTTCTAACCCGTTGCAAGAGATCCGTTGCCGAGTTACCTATTTATCCCATCGCTCCATGCATCGAGAACACTTTTTCCAACCGAGAGTTTGAGCCCACAAAGTAAGTTGATTTTACACAGTGATCATCGTGCTCTTTCTCTCTATCCCATTATTGTTTCTAAGTTACCCTCCGAACTCGAGATTGTTAACCCTGAGCATGTATGTCGAACGAGTTGAGCGCTGTAGAGAAATATGTTGAAGAATTTTTTATCATCCTCATGAATGAAAGAGTCATTTTGATGTCTACAGGTGTACAATCATCATCGACGAGAGGACTGCTAGCCTCTCCGTCCACTGCTCGCGGAGCCGGACCATCCTGGCCATTAGATGAAAAACGAACCAAGCACATGGATGATCTAGTGAATGCCAAATTGATCCCGACCATATTACCCACCTACATACCTCCTCTGAGTGACACAGTAAATCGAGACAATGTGCCCAGAGATTTCGAATATACCTTGGTTACGACGTACCTCCCCAAGTGGATACGCACAATTCGAGAATACCAAGATAATATTGCAGTGTTGAAGTTTAGTGACTTCAACCTCAGAGATCGCAAAGTCTATAACATGCTCACCCCACATAAGTACCTAACCAGAACTAAGGGGAAGAATTCAAATATAATCCCCCAGTTGTGGACTATGAACCTCGCGCAGTCCACTCTGTTGAAGGTCATGAAGATTCCCCACTTCGGTAGACACTAGGAAGTCAATGCCTGTGTTAAGCTACTGCTTTATTTTTACCATGGCGGTTATTTGTGGCTAAGCCACCGTATAACAGTTGATCTGATGCTGATCAATCAGATCACAGGGTTGAGTATGCAAGGACCCAATCCACAATATTTTTACCCCAGAAAATCCATGGATCGTGCTCTAGCATAGAAGATCAAGGAAACTTATGGCGATGTTGAGAAGGGAACGTGAGGCTACAAGGTAGCTTCTATCTAGAGTGGTGTAGTGTGCCTCTCCTATCATTTTATTGCAGGGAATTTAGTAAGAAAGAACCGACCTACCCAAGTCACTGGTTTTGTAGTCGACCTCACAGGGAAGTGCACAGAAGGCCTTTAGATGAACTGGGTGAAGTACCTGGTGAACCAGTTGGAACTCGACTACAGAGAATCATAGGATCAAGGATATGAATTTCATTTCAACTAGCTCTTGATCCTTATATATTTTATTGCTTGGGAGATGCCGGAAGGTGCAGCCTTCCCGGACATTGAGCCATTTGAACCGTTGGCCACGAGGTTCAGTACACTATGGTATTCAAGATATATGAATAACAAATGGCAGTCAAATGTTGTTTTTCATATCTACTACAATCAACTGAAGATAGCCATACAATCTGAGCCTCGCATGACTCCGAACACTCTACATCGGTTTAGGCCTTTGATGAAGTTCAACGCAGATCGACATTTTATTTACATCACAGCGTGTGCCGACGAACACAAGAAACAAATTCAATCCTACTATAAGATGACAGAGGATTACTTGGAGTAGATCAATAAGGACTGGTCGGCGGACCTCCTTATTCTAGCAGACCCTGCAGAGATATTCGACATCAACAACCCAGAAACAACGCAAGATACACCCGGACCTAACAGGACAAAGAAGACCAAAGAGGTCCAAGGATTAGACAGAGCATCATTGAAGACTGCTTTCATATCAACAGAGAAAGGAGGTGATGGTGAAGAGTTATATGACAAAGAAGTCAAATAGAAGCAAGGAGACGAGGTTGACCCCCTGAAGAAGAGGAAAGGTTCGCCTCTGAAACCTTCCTCCTGAAATAAATCAAAGGCCACCATGACCAAGATCCATACTGTCCTCACCTCTGATGACTTTGACTTCCTCATAGCAGTCCTGCAATATGCTTCGCTGGAAATAACAGAGAAACAAGAAGCAAAGTAAGAGGAGATGTATGATCAAACTGAGACTAAACTCTGAGGGGTACAACAGGCCCTACGGTCTAGTCGCGTAGTCTCCACTGCGTCGGGAGAACTAGAATTGGGAGATGAGCCAATCCAACTCCACTACCTAGCCGATATAGTCGAAGCTCTCCTTCGACGAGTACAGGAAGAAATAGAGAAAGCCACCCAGGATTTGACACAAGTACAAGGAGTACTCGTAGAGAAAAACAGTGTTGCAAAACCTGAAAAGCTTGCTCTCTGAGCAAAGTTTGATGAATAAAAAGAACAACTATAGAAAGAAAAGGAACAGTTTCTCGCGAAGAAACTCGAAGTAAAATAAGCGGTCAATAGAGCACTTCACTCTGTGAAATTCTTAGAAATCAAGGCAGAAGACCGAGTTACACAACAGGTGAACTAGCTCACAGAAGCCATCCAGCAGCTATGACAATGCATAAATGATTTGGAGCTACGCACTGTACCTGAGACCCCACAAGATGTAAGAGACCAAAGAGAAGCAACTGCCTGAAGTGCAGTTGGAAGGATAAAGACTCTTACCATGGAATGTAAGAAACTCACTAATCGCAGTGCCTAGACCTATGAACAACTCACAAAGAACTCAGAATTGAAGGCACTATAGTCGCAACTCTAAGAGGAGAAGTATCAAGATGAAAAGATACAGGTGCAGTTGAAGCCTCTGTCAGCTTCGGAAAGAATGAAGCGATCCCAAGAGAAATGGACCACCGAGAAGTAGATCCACACTATCCAGAGCAGAGTTATGGAAGTAACTCAGAGGCTCCAACCTATACAAGATAAGGCCTATCAATTATTTACAGAGGTAGAAGGCCAAGGAGCAGAGCTAGAGTAGGTTGTCACTATACTTGAACAACGTATATACGGACCTATCAAAGATCCAGTCATCCAAGAGTTCACTGAATAGGAGGTCGTAGAATAGCAACAAGTCGAAGCAACTCGAGCCAATCTCGAGGCGTTTGAAGCAAAACTAGTCAGACTATAGTGACTCGGGATGAGTCACAGGTGAGTGCTGGGGGCCTGTTGGCCCTTGACCAAGTTTTGAGGGTTCTTGGTCATGTTTGACCATTTTGGACTGTGACAGAATGTTGAAGGTAGAGTGCAAGATGAATCATAGATCGTGGGATCTCGACCCCTTTTTGGGTCCTTTTTGGGATTTGTGAATATGTAATGAGTGTGGGAATGTCGGCCCATGGGTTTACCCATGCTTAGGCCTATTTTGTAATATATAAATAGATGTCTAGGCAATGTAAAAAGAAGAAGAAGAGGCATCTATGTGATGTTATGCTAAGTGCAAGTGTGGTTTGTAAATGATTTGTGCATACTGTGAGAGACTTGCAGGGCTAAGTGCAAGTATTTGTAATAGATTGTGAAGGGATTTGTGCTGTAGTGCAAGGAAGAAGGACCTAGCGAGCTGCACAAATATTTTGTCCTATGCAGAGTAGGGTTTTGAGGATCTGTGCATGTAACCTATTGAAGAAGCTAATAAAGAAGAAGAGTTGGTGGACATAGCCCCAGGGTGGGGGTGAACCACATAAATACTATGTTATTCTGCTCTGTGTGATGTTTTGATGTGTTTATGTCTTTACTGGCTAAGTGATTTGATGTAGATAGATAGATCTGTTTATGCTTTATGCTTATGATGAATCTGGATGCTAGATTTGACATAGGTGAATGTGCTTAGTGCTTGAATCTGCTAGATCTGATCCATTTATTTATGCTAAGTGCTTAAATACATTAGATTAGGGTGAATGTTGCGATGCTCTATTTTCTCCGCAGAGTAGATATTGGTTAAATAATGATGAACTAACTGTGCTAAGTGCTCTATAAAGTATTATAATCATAGATCTGTGTCCCAGCTAAGGTTGCAGACACCTGAGTTCTGCAACCACCCCTGCCTCTACCTCGGGTGAGACTTCATCTGCTTCGTAGGTGTTTCTGAAAGGGCCGATAGTTATGGTTTTGTTGGTGCGATGTTGTAGCATCGAACCCTGGTTCTGCCACTATACCAACAATATACATATATTCTCCTTTATTTTGATCATTGTCTTTTAGCTGTATTTAATTTTCCATGCCATATATTCACATACTTTTTGTATATTGGGCTAGCCATATCCAATATTTGTAGATGTAACATGGTCCCACATACTCCATCAATTTAGTTATTCTCCCATAACATACCTTTATTCCATCCATGGAAAATATCCCCAAACCACGTAATGACGATGGAAAAATGTGGTATATCCTTTCGTTGACACAAAAATCAGTGTTTATTTGTGGAAGATCCTTGGGTACCCATCATTTAAATATATGTTTGTAACTCAAGGGAACCTTGATGTCCTCTATGCTCTCATCATCATAAGAACATGACCTTCCTTTAACAATAAACAATTCCATGCATCTTTGGAATTTTATTTTGATCAACTCACATATACTTGATCTCCTCTTGTTAGACCTGCTAGATGTCTCTCTTTTCTCTATTCTATCTGAAATTCCCTCACTTGATAAACACATATTTGACAAATACTTGTTTGATTGTACATCCTATAATAGTCCATCAAATGAGAGAAGCAATTAGCGAGTGTCATAAGGGCCGTGATGAAACTTCTTGAGGAAACCATAAGAACATGATAGTACAACTTAGAAGTGACATAAACAACTCTGTGACGTAATAATAAAATATTAAAATATTACAGCAACAACCCCATCCATTCTTACATTATGCATCATCCAACTACCCATTTCATACATCATCCACCATTACAACCTATTATCATTCACTTATGTACTCTAGAAAAACAAAAAAATTAAAATTGTGCCATAAACAATGTATCTATAGGAAGCTATAGGAAGCAGGCTTAAAATGATATTACAAGAAGCTATAGGAGAGGTCACGACCATTTTCTACAAAATTCTACATGTACATGAATTCTAATTTACGTTGCACATGTAGTGTAAGTATGGTCTATGTAGCACATATACATGAATTATAATCTATGTGGAACACGAGTAATTTTATATGTGTCATCACAAAGAAAAGTGTTTTCTATGAAAGGACATAAAACATTACGTAAGCATACCCCGCCCCGCCCCCCCCACCCCCCAAGTTGAGATTGTTCCATTGAGAGGTCGCACCAATAATCTCATTTACACTATCCTTGTTAGTATCTACAATTTGTAACATGTAATAAATGGAATTATTTTGGGAATCTAAAGATCACCCTTATGATTGACCTCTTGTGTGCGTGATGATTTTAAAATAGCTTCCCTTTTTCTTAACTAGGGATGCAATCCCAATTTGAGGTCTACTTGAATATCCTTTTGTTTTTTAGATAATATGGGATTTGGAAAGTCTAATTCCATTTCATTACTTAAAAATATAGTTGCATGGTCTTCAAATCTCCTAGACTTGTTAAGGTGTTCAGTTTGATCATGTCCTCATATGAGCCATGCAATAAGGAACCCCACCATGTGCCTATGGTGCAACCCCCCCTCCTCTCCAAGTGCTGCATGACCTCCCGGTCTAGGAACTTTTCAAGACTGAACTAAAAAAGTCTTTGATTCCTTGATGGAACCTCTAAGAAACAAATGCACAGGTCTTTTTTTTTGTGAAACTCCACCCGCATGAACAAGTGCTAAGCGCAAGTCTCCTCCATGTGACCAAGCCTTGTGACCACACACTTATCCTAAAAGGTGCGTCGGGATTTTGCGTATCGGTTATATGAGTCAACTGACTCTCTATCTTTCGAACTCTCGAGTCCCGAAATTTTGACAATATTCAGATCAGATCAATGGTCCACACTATATCTCCAGCTAATCGCTGTGATCAAATCAAGATTTCACATTTCGTGAATTCTCACAACTCTACCCTTTTACCTTTCCACTCTATGGGTTAGCAAAATGTTGATTTATCACCATGTGTCCCCTTTCAATGGACGGTCCTGATAATTTCAAGATTTTGTGTTTCGAGATTTCGCAAATTCCACTCTGCTTGTTCCAAATCCTTTGGTTTTGCAAAATTCCAATAAATCCTCGCGACTGGCCAGTGTGCTACTTCTCCGATATCTAACGGCTTGAAATATTTCAGCTTCTCCTGAATGGATCTTAACCCTTGATCTTATTCAGTCTTCAAAATTATTTTCTAAAGAATTTCTCCCGCTCAATCCTCCGTACTTGTTCTTCCTTCAAACTTTCAATTTCTGTGCTCCACCTTTGAACGCTTCAACTCTTCAAAACTTAGAAGCGTTTCTAAGTGTTTCCTCTCGGCACTTAAAACCACTACTCCTCCTGACCTTCTGGTAAATGAAACTTAAATCTCATCCCTAGCGCACACTTGCACTCTGTGTCTTTTTCAAAAGACTTTTTGATGCCCTCTTGGCATACTCTGCGCTCAACCTCTTGAGATTTCAAACTTTAACACAAGTTTGTTTCTACACACACTCCATGTGCTCGATATGCACACTCTGCATATGAAAATTCCCTGCTATCTCTTCTGAGATTTAAGTCGAAAAATACTTCTTTACACACACTCCTTGCGCTCTGCATGCACTCCTTGAAAAATATTACATAAGAGAAACAATTGAACTGATTCAATTATTCATTCACTCAACATAAGCATCATACATTTATAGAGTACACAATTAATAGTCAAAACAATATCAACACTATACAGGTTTTGGTCAATTTTCTCTTTTATATTCATTTCAAAGAGAAAACCATAATTATAGTTGCTATCTCCTACAACCATTACAATGAAAACTTGTCTAAGGACCCAGAGCCTCTTCACTCTTCTTCCTCCTAGCTAAATCCTATCACACTCTACTCAAGCGGTTACCTACTCAATTAAATGCAACCTAATGACTAATACAGGTAATTATCCTACACCTGTAATACATTACAGTCGTGTAAAATATTTACAATTGTTCCATCATTTAAAATGTTGGCCCGACTTTACATACAGCTAATTAATTAACGAGAAAATAAAAAAGATCTCCACATTGCTACCAATCTGGTTAAAGGTCAGTTTTGGCTCCTTCGATGTGTTGAGGTGTCAACTTCAATTCCACGTTCATCTTTATGGATTTGATAGCTATGCTCCTGCATCTTACTGCTCTGGCCAAAATATTCATGGACTCCTATTCATGAGATCTCACATTTTTTTTCCATGCTTCAAAATATCAGGTTCAGTTACCCAACTTGAATCTTCCATAGGGTGATCCTTTCAATTCACTAAATATTCAGGATACATCTTTCTTCTGGTTTTCCTTCCAACTCTCTGTTCTAAAATTTTCTCCATACGAGTTTTTTCTACTGTGGGCATCTATTCTTCCCATTGAATCTCTTCCTGATCATTCAATTCTCCTGTGTCATCTCTGTTATAAGGATACAAATCTGCAACATTGAATATCGGTGATATCCCAACATTGTCTGACAACTCTATCCATAAGCATTTGCTGCAAATTTTCTAAGGATCTTGCATGGTCCTATCTTTTTCATCTTCAATTTATTATATGTTCCTCTTGGAAACTTCTCCTTCCTCAAATGAGCTAAAACTTCATCTCCCACTTCAAATTGAACTTCCCTTCTTTTTTGACCAACTCTATCCTTATACTTTTGATTACTATCCTGTATCTGCCTCCTAACTTGATCACGAAGTCTTTGCATTTCTATAGAAAAATATTATGCTCCAGTGCTTCTAAATTCATCTTGTTTTAATTCTCTCAATTCTGGAACCCTTCTTGGCTATCTTCCATATACTATCTTGAATGGACTTTTTCCAGTGCTTCTATTAACTGAATTATTAAATGCAAATTCTGCCTGTCCTAGAGTATGATCCCATTGACGACCTTGTTTAGTGACTAAAATCCTTAACAAATTTCCTAGAATCCTGTTCACCACTTCAGTATGTATGTCTGTCTAAGGGTGATATGTTGAACTAAAAGATAATTTAGTTCCCAGCCTCTTCCATAGAGTCCTCCAAATGTGTCCTACAAACTTAGTGTCCCTGTCTGAAACTATGCTTCTGGGCAATCCATGTAATCTCACAACTTCTCTAAAAAACAAATTGGCTATGTGTGTAACATCATTTGTTTTCTGGAAAAAAATATGGAATGACTTCCCTTCTGGGTTCTAGGTAATCCCAATACAAAATCCATACTAATTACATCCCAAGGCCTTTCTGGAATAGGCAATGGTTGATACAAACCAGTGTTTTGTCACTTCCCTTTTGCATGTTGACAAATCTTACATCGGTATACAAATTTCTTCACATCTACCCTTATGCCTGGCCAATAATACAATCTACTCATTTGTGCAAATGTTTTTTCATGACCAAAATGTCCGGCTAAACCTCCACCATGTTTTTCCTTCAACAAATTATCTCTCATTGAACATCTTGGTATGCACAATTGGCTTCCTTTAAACAACAATCCATCCTGGATCAAATATTCTGACCATGAGTTGTTATCCCTCAACATAGGATTTTCATATGCTTCGTAAGCCTCCTTAAAATCTGGATCTTCCTGATACATTTCCTTAATGTGCTCAAACCCTAAGGTCTTCACTTGAAATTCCTGTACAACCAAACTTCTCCTGCACAAAGCATCTACAACTTTATTAGCACTTTAAGAAATATGTTTAATGGAAAAAGTAAAATTCCGCATAAATTCTACCCACTTATCATGTCTCTGATACAACTTCTCTTGCCTAGTAGTAAATTTAAAAGCTTGATTATCACTATACAAGACAAACTCCTTTGGAATTAAATAATGCCTCATTTTTTTCAAATCTTGAATCACTTCATAAAACTCCTGGTCATATGTAGATTATTTCTCCTTAGAATCATTCAAATTCTCACTGAAATAAGCAACTGGCCTATTATCTTGACTCAAAACTTCTCTAATGGCTATTCCACTTGCATCACACCTCACTTGAAATGTCTTTCCAAAATCTGGTAAAACCAGAACTGGTTGCTCTGTTATCTTTTTTTTCAACTCTCTGAAGATTTTCTCAGCCTCCTCTGTCCAATTAAAATACTTATGTTTCTTCTTCACAGTGTCCATCATGGGTGCACATATACCACTAAAATTTCTGATAAACTTTCTATAAAAACTTGTTAAACCATGGAAACTTCTCACCTCAAATATTTTCCTGGGTGACAACGATTCTTTGATTTCTCTCATATTTTCCAGATCAATCTTCAATTCATTTGAAGAGATCACAAAAACCAAATATATGAGCTCTGTCTTCATAAAATAATTTTTCTTCAAGTTTATTAACAACTTTTCTTGCTGCAATCTCCTCATCACTAATGTCAAGTGCTTTAAATGTTCTTCCTCTATTTTGCTGAAAACTAATATATCATCCAGATAT
>SNQJ01S0023280.1:79392-92046 GCA_010110895.2 Picea sitchensis | reverse complement strand
AATATATGAGCTCTGTCTTCATAAAATAATTTTTCTTCAAGTTTATTAACAACTTTTCTTGCTGCAATCTCCTCATCACTAATGTCAAGTGCTTTAAATGTTCTTCCTCTATTTTGCTGAAAACTAATATATCATCCAGATATGCAATGACAAATTTACCTATGAAGTCCTTCAATACTTCATTCATCAACCTCATAAATGTACTTGGAGCATTTGTCAATCCAAATGGAATGACTAACCATTCAAACAAACCTTCATTTTTCTTGAATGATGTTTTCCATTCATCTCCCTCTCTCATTCTTATCTGATGATATCCACTCTTCAAATCTATTTTTGAAAAATAACTTTCTCTGCTCAAACAATCCATCAAGTCATCCATCCTAGGTAAAGGAAATCTTTCTCTCTCATTCTTATTTGATGATATCCACTCTTCAAGTCTATTTTTGAAAAATAACTTTCTCTTCTCAAACAATCCATCAAGTCATCCATCCTAGGTAAAGGAAATCTATACTTGATGGTGATCTTGTTGATAGCTCTAGAATCTGTACACATTCTCCATCCCCCGTCCTTCTTTGGACTCAATATAGTTGGCACTGCACATGGGCTTAGAATTTCCATGACTAAACCTTTATCCAACAACTCCTGAACTTGCTTCTTAACTTCTTCATTCTCTCGAGGTGTCAACCTATACTCTTTTTTATTTGAAGAAATGGCTCCTGGAATCAAAGTCAATATGGTGGCTAATGCTCTTAATAGGTGGTAATGAATGAGGCAAGCTCATTACTACTATCACCGATGAGAT
The DNA here is from genome assembly GCA_010110895.2 of Picea sitchensis. NCBI lineage: Eukaryota > Viridiplantae > Streptophyta > Pinopsida > Pinales > Pinaceae > Picea > Picea sitchensis. Next base: position 91,244 of record SNQJ01S0023280.1, on the reverse strand, counting down.
GCTCCAACAATTCTTGGATTTCTTGAGATAAATCATCCTGGAAGTATTGGTAGGGATAACTCTTGGCTTCCTTATACAAAATTTCATTTCTTGATATTTCTTGATCTCCTTTAGAGTCCTTCCCATATGAGAGTATTATTCGTATGTTGGCTTATTCCTTTTCTTTTTCTCTTCTATTGGCAACAACATGTGGGTTCTACCATTTGTTTCCAGAGTATAAAGTATTTTTTCTCCCATCTTGAATAACATTCCTATCAAACTACTGCACTTAGGTCTCCCCAACAAATATGACAAACATCCATGGGAATCACATCCTGAAATCATCTTTATAGCCTCCTATTTTAAATTCAACTTTGCATTGTTCACTTTCAAGTCAATATGGTGGCTAATGCTCTTAATAGGTGGTAATGAATGAGGCAACTCATCCACTACTATCTCAGCAAAGTCCTCCAACAATTCTTGGATTTCTTCGGGTAAATCATCCACCAAATTATTGGTAAGGATAACTCTTGGCTTCCTTACTACAAAAAATTTCATTTCTTGATATTTCTTGATCTCCTTCAAGAGTCCCTTCCCACCTATGAGAAGTATTCATGTGTTGGCTTATTCCTTTTCTTTTTTCTCTTCTATTGGCAACAACATGTGGGTTCTACCATTTGTTTCCAGAGTATAAGTATTTTTTCTCCCATCATGAATAACATTCCTATCAAACTACCATGGTCTCCCCAACAAAATATGACAAACATCCATGGGAATCACATCACACAAAATCTCATCTTTATAGCCTCCTATTTTAAATTCAACTTTGCATTGTTGACTTACCATTACTTGATGTCATTTCTACAACCACAATACTTTGTATGGACTTGGGTATGCAGTTGTCTCCAGCTCCAGCTTCTCCACCATCTCTGTTGATACTAAATTATCAGTACTCCCACTGTCTATAATCATCTTACAAACCTTGTCCTTTGTCTTACAAGCAGTCCTGAACAACCTTGTTCACTGAACTGGGTCTTCTATTTCTTTCTTTGTCTTTAGAAGAACTTTCCTAATCATAAGATTTTGTCCTCCTTATGTTGCCTCTGCTTCCACATTCTTCTGGGCTTCATAAATGTGTGCTTCTTCTCCTCCTTCTCTCTTCCTCTCGGAACATTCCCAAGACATATGTCTTGTCTTTCCATAGGAATAACATTTAACTCCACCTTCTCTACTTCTTCCTCTTCCTCGAGGAAAATAATTTCTCCCACCAAACGGTCTTCTTTGAGAACTTCCTCCTCTTTCAAAGAGACCATATGATTTATCATTCTCATTCTTAGCTTTTGGTGCCTTATCATAGACAACTCCCTTACCTCTATTTAAGCCTCTGCTTCTGTTTCGTTGACTCTAGTTTTTGGCCAAATTTTCTTCTACCTTCAATGCAATTTGATAAGCATATTCTACTGTCCTCACAGTCATCATGCTGATTTAATCCTGAATTTCATACCTCAAACCATTTATATACCTGGAAACTTTTTCATCATCCTTCTCTCTTTGTCCAGTCCTAATATTCAACCTATAAAATTATTTTGTATACTCTTTCACTGTCATACCTCTCTATCTCAGGTTCTGCAATTTTCTGAACAACTCTATCTGATAATCCCTAGGTATGAATTTATCTTTCAATTTGGCTACCATCCTATCCTAATAATTTATCTTTTGTTTTCCTTTTCTCCTCCTTTCTGCCTGCGATTCATCCCACCATAGTGCTGCATGTCCCTTTAATCTCGTGACAACATGTCTCACCTTCCTTCCTTCGACGACATCTTCATAGTTGAAATACTTTTCCATGCACCTTATCCAGTCCAACATCTCTTCAGCATCCAAATTACCTTCATACATTGGGAAGTCTATCTTTTCTCTAGCTCCCAACTTCATAACAACCTTCAAGAAGCATTCATCGCCTGCATCTTCCCCTGTAGCTTCTTCAACTTCTATTTCTTCACTCTCTGCATCACTAACATCTCCAACAACATATGTTCTCCTTTTCATTGCTTCCATCGCTTCCAAACTTGGGCAAATTTCTCTCACTTCTCTTCCTAAAACACAGTTTACTATAGGTGGTCCTGTGCGTACCCTCGATGACATCGCTTCAATTGTTTCCAACAAACTGATTTCAACTTCAAATCTTTTTCAGGCTCTGATACCACTTGGTGCAAACCCCCCTCTTCTCCAAAGGGCTGCGCGACCTCCTGGTCTAGGATCTTCTCAAGAATGAACTGAAACAGTCTTCGATTCCTTGCTGGAATCTCTAAGAAACAAATCCACATGTCCTTTTTTTTTTGAAACTCTACATGCGTGAACAAGAGCTAAGCGCAAGTCTCCTCCACGTGACCAAACCTTGTGACCACACACTTATTCGAAAAGGTGCATCATGATTTCGAGTATCAGCTATATGAGTCAACTGACTCTCCATGTTTTGAACTGCCAAGTCTTGAAATTCCGACAATATTTGGATCAGATCAATGGTCCACACTAACTCTCCAGCCAACGACTATGATCAAATCATGATTTCTTGTTTTGTGAATTCTCACAACTCCGACCGTTTGACCTTTCCACTATGCAGGTCAACGAAATGTCAGGTCAAGGGTGCAATTCTAACTATTAACAAGCCCAAAAGTAGATTAACAAGTACACCAACAACATAATGTCAGTTTTATGTAGGATATTGAAGCTTTCGACCCTCAACCAATAGACACACCTAATAAATTTACAAGTGAAAACAAAGTCATCAAATTCTAAAATACCATGCCCCGAAAACCAACACTAAAAGCATCACACTTGAAACGAATAGTGTCGAGTGCTCATTTCTTTTACCTAAACTATAATCACAAATATAATATATACAAGAATGGTGATTTGGAGTGCCTTGGGTCATCAAGACCACTATGACCGAAATACCATTATGATTGAAAATGTATTAATGATTTATTTGTTGTTTGAAAATTGTATTGATGATTTATTTGTTAGTAAAGATGGATTCTTTATTAAAATATGAGTTGTTATTATTCTTTGCACCATAAATTAAAAGTTAAAACTATGAAATTTCATTAAAGTAGCACAAAGGAATTTAAAAAAAGGACTCTATAGGTGATCTAGAGTTAATAAAAATGGACTTCCTTGAGAAGAAAGTGAAACAACATCTAACATACAAACCATGTGAGAAGTATAGATCACTAATGAGAATGTGCCCAATCCTCCATGATCTCTCTCAGTCTAGATAAAATTTGTTTCTTCATGAGTGCAACTAATAGTTTACTTCCCCCATGATCCTCTCTCCTCTCTATGATCTAGGGGATGTGTTATCGCAAAAGGAGATAGGTATTTGACATTTTTTAGGTGGAGGAGAGCGGTATTATATTCTTCTAGTACCCATGCATTCTCCTCACATGAGAATATTCATATTTTTCTATTTGTATATTTGTTTGTAGTTTTATGTGGATTGAAATTAGTGACAAGAATGTATAAATACCTTAATGATTTATTAAGTTTATGATATGGACAAGATTATTCAAAACTTTGGCAAGTTTGTTCAAAGTGAAAGAGAACAAACTGAAAGAGGGATGAACGAAATATGTTATTTGGGTATGAGAAAGGTTTAAAAACTTGTTAAAGTACAACCAAGAGTTGAGCCCGTCGCAACGCTCCAATCATGGCCAATGGAAAGAAATTATTGTACAAGAAACTATCTCTACCATTCAGAGTTAGGAAAAACTGCTAAAGACATTGTTCCACCTTGAATGAATCTTACATCATTATAGAACTCTACTCATGCCTTAGATTTATGCATTCATGCGCTGGATGTTTCTACTAATTTATCTTGTGATACTTTTATTATTAAATTTATTTGAAACTGTTGTATTTTTTTTAATCCTCAACATGCGAAATATTATTACTCAATTAACCCATAGAATGATGAATGAAACACTTATATGTAACTTCTTCTTTTTCACTTGTTTTTAACAACGAATTATAGTTCACATATTTATCAATTAATGAATAAAAATATAAAATGAATGAATAGGTGAAATACACTTTATATTCAATAAATGTATAAAGTGAATGGGTGAAATACACTTTATTCTTCAATAAATGTATACAATGAACGGTTGAAATATGCATTATATATAGTGTTGAGGATAACACTTGCATATCTATGAAAAATAATGGAGACTCGAGTGACATTTCATACTATATGTAAAATAATGGATATTATGTAAAACTATGTGAACTTCCTAGCAAGGGTCTAAGGCCAAGATGCCCTTGGTGAATTGTGAATATTTATTAACATTGCCTAAGATTAGGCATGAGATAGTGATGTAAAAATGATTCTAGTAAAAGTAATGTAATATGGCTTAGAATTCCCAAAGTGAATATGAGGAGGGGCCATGTAGTGATGCGAGGTAAAGGGGTAAGGTGGATGAAGGGAGGTACCACTTTTTCGAGTTAATTTATTTTGTCTTGCAAATTAATCCTAACTTTTGAAACGACCTTTCTAAGTGAAATTTTACCTTGGCATGCATTTGACATATAATACCCCTATGTATTTTATATATATTCCTTATGTCCTCATGCATTAATACATATATCTACATGAACAACTTCCCCAATGAATCCTAACAAACATTCATGTTTTCCTTATGTTAACACCTAACTTATACATGTAGGAGACCTTCCCTTAGAGACATGTAGCCACTTCATGAAAAAGAGAATAGAATCTATAAATGGGAGTTTTACATTAGAGAGGGGATTATTTTTATTGGGTGGGGGGAGGGTATGTGTTGTGTTTATTTTAGTTAAATCACCAACTTTAAATTCTTGAAATAATTAGTTAAAAAATAAAAATATGACAATTAGTGCCATTTTTTTAACTCTTAAAATGGGTTCATTGTAGGGAGTCAAAATAATCTTATCTTGATGATTACTATTCCATGATTCAAGTGGAGGGAAGCTACTTGAGCCCACCCGCAACACTGTAATATTTGGATGGATTAGTGTAGAGAAGGAATCACACATCACATGAAAATGTAGGTTCCATTGCACAATTTATCCATTTAATGAAGGACACAATCATTGGTGATGTTGTAACATCCCACTCTTGAGCACACTGAGTGGACTTATTCTTTGAGGACACTTTCATGCAAGTGATCTAGTTCTTTATACGATTGGTTGTTTTGATTATGATTATGAGATATTGTGGATTTGATGATATGTTATTTTTGTTGTATTTACATCGACATGTACTATTGACTGGGTTCTCTTGAGTGTGAAGGAATATGGATGTTTGAGGATGCCGAGGCATTGATGAAACTCCGTGGACTCTGGATCGAGTCAGGGAGCGGACTGTTAGGGTTTGAATGTTGTTTATGTGACATATGTACATATGATTAGATATTATGATGTCGATTTTTATTTATGACATGATGCATTGATGGATGCAGGTTGACGATAGCGTGCCGACCAAACTCACATTTGGAGTAAAGGGGTCATGCTCGACAACTAGAGACATTGAGGGAGAGGTGTGGCAGCAGCCCTGCCACAACCTACTAGCACTCTCGCCGTGGCTCGAACTGTAGGTTAACGTTTACCTAGTTCGCGAAGAGCCATGATGTCGTGAGGGTAGACTGTTACAGTCGCTCAGAATGATTCTAAGGGGCGCACAATAAGGCAGGGTCCTTATTTCTTAGAGGCCCTTAGTCTCCCACAATATCACTTGATGGAGTATTGAATCCAAGGGTTTGATTTCTACCAAATTGATTCAAGAGGTGAGTGGCACCCTTGGAGCACGCAGTGTGTCTTGAAGGGCACGTTGCACGAATAAAACATAAAGAGGCGAGTGGAACTCTTGGAGCACGTAGTGTGTCCTGAAGGGCACGTCGTGATTTTAATAATGGTAAGCTAATAAACCTAGTGACTAGAAAACTATACCTCCTTAGGACCTGGTCGGCCTTAAAATGAATGAGGTGATGAGTAAAGTTTAATAACAAATTTTCCCTTAAGAATTGTCGCCAAGCCTAGTGAATTTAAAACCTAGGTCTAAGTAGAAACTTTGAACACACTAAAAAAAAAATAAAAAAAATTAGACATATAACAAGAAGGGGTAAAGAAAATTCAAGCTTTATTAATTAAAGTAAATTTTTTTAATGAAGGTTTAATTATTAAAAGGGGGTAAATGGTTGTTTTTCTAAACTTGCTAATTCTGAACTTAGTTAAAAAGGGGGAAACTTAAAGAAAAAGGAAAACTTAAAGAAAAAGGGGAATGTCTAACTTAGTAAGGAATATAGCCTTTGGAACTTTCCATTTATGAACTCAACTAGGATTTAAGTAAGGCGTAAGTCATTTAAGAATTGTAAGGGAATAATGGGACACTGAGGAGCATTTTTAGGAACGCTTTTAGGTGGGTGAGGGAAATAGGAAAATTTAATTAATTAATAAATTGTTTTTTCTGGTGCAACTATGGGATCGGGTGACATGTGTATGGGGGGGGATTCCTAATTAAATAAATGAAAAAGGAATCTAATGAGGGTTTGGGAAACCAATCATTTAAAAAATATATAAAAGTATGGCAGAGGAGGAGGATGGATCACGTATGGTTTATGTAAGGTTACGCTGCTGAAATTTTGTCTTGACTGAATTTTCTCTTGTGGGAGCTGGGATACCTAGCTTGGGTAACTAGTGGTAGCTCGACCTTGCGAGGTGAGATGTGAGCTATCATTCTCTGGCATTGTGTGCATGGCCCCTTTGCATCTTGGGGGGATGTGGGGGAAGAAGAGTACCCCTATCATTTGTTGGGAGGTACCGGTGAGATCTCAGCGGTTGGCAAGCGAGAGCTGGACAGAGAGAAAGTGTAGGACAATGATTTCAGTTTCCTTCGCCTTCAGATATAGTACGCAGGTGTCAATTTTATTGGTAATTTAGTTAAATATTTATGTGTACATTGGTAAATTAGTTAAATTTTCTGTCCATGATCTCATGTCCTACTCTTATGCTTAAATGGTTGAGTTGACACTGCATTTTCCATTCAGTCCGCATAAATTTTTATATTGCATTTTTATCAGTCTTATAATATAACGTGTCATGTTGTCATAATGAAATCTAACTTAATCCAAAGGAACAAAATTTTGTTGCCATTTTATATTATAATTCTGCTTGCATGTAGCGAGTATAACCATCCCTGTGACTAACTGAATTTTTTCATTTTATAGCTAGGTACACCATTATAGTTTTATTGTATATCCAAATCACAATTTTGTTAAAAGAATATATTCTTAAGTATTTTTTAAGACATCTTTAACACAATATGATTTACCTTGTCGACCCCCTCTCTTTCACATTCAACTTTATTAATTCTAGTTCCTTGAGTATAAACTCCCTCTAATGGTGCAGCGTGCCTTCATCGTGTCTTGCATATGTCTCGATTGGGTCCATGGACACTATTTTTAACCATATTTAATTCCATATTTGTGATTGGATTGAATATACAACATGTTTCATCTACTTCTCTCCTTCCCCTTTTAGATTTTAATTGCTCTAATCACCAGTGTACTAAGAAGAAGATGATTTTTTTTTTAAAGATTTAATTGAAGGATCTGTCCAACTTCTCCAGTGTCTTCTTATTTACATTTAACGAGAATACTAATAGATGATCTTATCAATCCATTGAAAATGGAGGAACATCTTAACTTGACACAACTTAATACTTGGTGGTTTCCTATCTTTGTCCATCAAAATAGAAAAACATATCGTAGTCAAGACACCACGATTTTTTCTATAACCATTTAGATTTCATAAAATTTCCTTTGGTTTAATTTGTTGTTTCCATCCTTGAAGGATTTATTCCTTGAGAATAAGGTTTAGTTTTAGCCACAATATCAACCATACGATCATTGAGGATTGTGTATTTCGGATTATGTTTTCACAGTGGAAATGGTGGTTCTTGGGTTTTGAACTTTTTTTTTTTCCATGAGAAAAAATGCGCTTTATATTCATAAGGATATAAAAATATACAAATCTATCTTCGCAAAGATGAATACATGAGGGGGTACTATGCTTGTGGATCGTTGCAGTCCATACTATCAGAAATTTTTGTTCCTTGTCGCTACTGAGATCGGCTTCCTGATCAATGGGTAAGCAACAAATGCAACCAATGGTGGCAGAAATCAAAGCTTGATCGTGATGGCAGGTCCTTCATTACCATCCTCCCACTTTGTAAAACAAATTTGTCCCGATGGCAAATGCAAAGCTTTTTTAGAAAGGGTATCCGCCTCGCTGTTTTCCTCTCTATAGATGTGTGAGAAAGAGAGCTTTCTAATCAAGTGGGTGGATTCTTGGGTTCTCTCTTTCCATCTTTCAAGGGCCACCACATGGAAATCTGCTTGACCTCTCAGCCAATCAATAATAATTTTGGAGTCACCAAGAAGTAAAAGCTCATCGGTGTGCAGGCGACTTTCCAGAATGAGATACACCCACGCTCCCAAAAGTTCTACCTTCATGTTAGTTCCTTGTCCACAGTTTAATTACTGCAAATTGAGATTTTAATTATTACCCAATCCACAGATTATGAGTGAATGAATTGAAACCCTTTTCTTTAATATAATTGCATAAAGTCTTCTCAGCAAACTCTTATCTTCTATCAGTAGGAGAATTTTTAATTAAATCTAAATCGACATTTCTGAGTAGGACAAGTGGCAGTTCCCTTGTTTTAATGGATTTCATTTATTGTTAGTTGGAAGACTTAATTATTGTCTAATCCGTGCCTTCAGAGTGAATGGAAAATCAAGTTTTATCCTTATTTATCTAACTGCCTAGATTCGTTCGGCAACCACAATTTCAGAATCGCCACATGTGCTCTAACCATGATGACCCATGTATTGATTTATTGTGGAGTGAACAACGTTAAACGGACCCCAGAACGTTTCTTACCTTGATTATTTACTCAGAGAATCGCTTGTTTCTCTTACACCAAGATTGATTATCTTGGGATATTAATTCTTAGAGTTTCCTTTTTTTTTTGTCTGATGAGATTTTAATTTTTTCTTTCCTTAAATTACACAACGAATTTATTATCTTTATTCAGATATTTTAGATATTCGCATTGAGATTTGTAATTAGTTACACAGTAATTCCTTGTGTTTTTACTACAGAAATTTAAATCCCTTTTTCTAAGGAGATTATAACTACCTTATGTCTAAGTAATCTTGGAATCCCAACCCTTTACTGTCCAACCATACTGGCGATAGTAGACGAGGTTCTTTTAAAAAGTTTCTAAAACCGTGCCTTAAAATCTGTGCGATTTTTATATACTTGATTAAATTTGTTTCTAAACTATGTTTAATTCAATTGTTGATAAATTTTATGTATCTATTGTATAATTGGTGATGTAAGTTGCTTGTTATGGTTATAATTTGCTAATAGCTCGATAACCTTTTTATTGGAGGACTGTGTTACTTAATTATTAATGGATGAAATTGATGAACAACATGTTAAGCTAACGACCACATGAATGGCTGAAGGGTTATTTGCTTGTTAATATTAATCGTTTAATTTAGTGATTTAATAGTGTTAATTGGTTGTGTAGCCTTAAACTAGGGATTATCGTGATGTAGGAATTTAATGGCGTGATGAAAAAGGTTCTATTGGAGGGTAAACTATTGATTGCAGAAGATAGATGGATGTATTACCAATGTAGCTTTATTAGTCATTTCTTATTTAAATTGCCAAGTTGAATGAATGTAGTATCGTTTACATGGACATGATGTTCGCGTGATTAAATAAAAGACCTGGAAGGTATATCACTTCTCACGCCTCAGATTCTATTTAATGAATGATTGATTAAATAGTGCACCTGGACCTTAAATAGAACTGTGCCTCAAGTTGTTTTGCTATATAGATTGTGTATGTCCATTCTCTTGCATGCTCGTAAATTTAATGATAATTAAAGTATTGTCTAAAAATTATATTTATCTCATGGTGTACGACAAAAGGTCACTAATGATCAGTTGTTGTTTATTTATTTGTATACCATGAAATTTTTTATTTATTGATTACTAATTCTTGCTCGCATTGAAGGTTCATGTTACACGTGTCGGTTGGTGTTGTTGTGTTGGTTGTTTTTATGTTGTCCTTTAGCTTAGTAGGCATTGCCATGCTTGTGTTGGGTGGGATGTAGACACCTCTTTGTTCCTTAGAATAGTCTCCATACTTGAGACCTTAAATGGTTAAAATCGATGGGAACCTAGGCTTGAGCATTGCGTATGTGTCTTGGAGGTCTTAACCTTGCAGGGTAGGATGGGCAGGTAGTCATTTTTATTTTCGTCTAATTGAATGTCGTATGTTGCTTCCAATTGCATGATGAGCTAGTAGGCTAGGTCGTTATGTTTTCTATTTCTTGAAATGTGTGTGTTGTGTTCGTCATCAAGTTGTGTTGATTAATGGTTGTTGTTGTTAGTTTCCTGCAAAAAAAAAAAAATAGAAAAAAAAAATTGCACTTGTTATGCGTCGCATGTTGTTGTAATGATGGGGGTCGTTACAAATTTTGTGCATGTGACCATGTTGTTAGGACAACAATACTTGTGGAATTACCATGGAATTTAAAATCCACAAACTTGAACCATATTCCACGACATCAAAGGGAGCTTGTTTTTCTTTCTTGAGGTAAAATCATCATTCAAACTTTCCTTAATATATGCAAAAAAATCCTCGCTTCTCACCAATGGATCCGACCCCTCTAAGACTTCATGGTGAAACTTGCACTACAAATGCAAGTAAATATTATTAAGGAGGAATACATTTATATTTAAGGATCCTATAGGACCACTTACTAAAAGGTTGAACACCATATTTATAATTACCAATGCACTATTACTGAAAAGACCTTTGTACTCCAAATCATTTCTAGATAATGAATAAATTCAATGCTAAATATTGGATCTCATACATAGGGACACATAAGGCAGGGTGATCCTACTTGTGGACATACCATTGTGCTCATTCTCAAGAAGAATTCACTTGGTTCCTTTACATTGACTACCACACCCTTAACAAAATCACTATACATAATAGATGTCAAATCGTCCTAGTTGATGACTTTATGAAAATATTGAAGAAAAGTTCTTCAACTAAATTGAATTGAATTGCTTAAATCATTTGTCCAAGGGGTTTTATGTGAGGGTGAAAATTCATACTATTGTGAGAAATCAAACAAGAAGGTTCATGATTTAAAATGAACATGTATAAAATCCTTACCAAATATAGTAGTAATCCACTTGAAGCGTTTTGACTTAGATTATGAGACCATGCAAAGATTGAAGTTGAAGGACTGATTTGATTTCCCCAAAAATGAAACATTTACTAATTTGGATGGCATTTATGGTCTAGGTGGGATCCCAATCTATTGTTGTCAACACTCTTTGTCATGCTATGGCTCCTATTGGTCTATCTCTATGGATCCTTGGTGGGGTCACTATTTCTCTTGTCCACTTGGTCCAGGGTTCCATGTGGGTTTGTTGTGGAGGTTTTGCTCTTGTCCTCTTGGTCCAAGGCTCCACACAGGTTTTCTATGGAGGGTTTGTTGTCGAGGGTTTGCAGGGTTTGTGCGGGTGTCTTTGTCGCAAGGTCTATGTACTCATCGTTAGTTTGTTATAATGAATATGTTATATAACATATTCACTATATATGTTATATAACATATGTAATGAAGAGGTTATACAACATTTTCATTATATACTTTATATAACATATATAATGAAAATGTTATATAACAAATTCGTTATATATGTTATATAACATATATGTTAATCATTGAAAGATAACCCTGT
>SNQJ01S0023280.1:67399-79363 GCA_010110895.2 Picea sitchensis | reverse complement strand
CTCTTCCAAGTGACCATCAATATTATACAACATATGAGAAACATGAATAATCAACATCAGTCACACATAAGATATACATAGAGACAGATTTTCATGAGGAAACCCATAAAGGGAGAAAGCCTCTTCTTCTTAGAATGATAGGAAGTCTTTTAAGTTCTATACATCATCTATGTTTGAGAACCAACTCAAAGTGAGGCTACTACCTCTGTTTTACAAGCTCCAACTTGTTGAGAGCACCAACAATCTGGTTTCTCTAGCACCCACTAGAAGGAAACATCAACTCCCTAAATGTTTTAGCACCAACTTGCATACAAAAAACTCTGTGTTTTCCCAAGCACCACCCTGCCACTCTGTTTTCTAGCCACAACTAGATGGAAGATACAACTTCCAATATTCAAGCACCAACTTGAATATCAGAGGACCACAATCCTCCCTAGAACCACCCTACCTCCCTGATTAAGAATGAATGATTGAATAACAAACAATACAGTTTTCTCAATTCTTACCCCTTTTTCTTTGTTTTGGAATTCTTCTCTACTTCTATTTGTTCTGCAATTCTTCTCTGCTTCAAAGTGTTTTGCAATTCTTCTTTTGCTTCTATGTTTTCAACATCTGTTTCACATTTCTGAGTTTCTACCTTTCTTACAGTTCAACTCATTTTTCACTCAGAACCACTAACTCCACACACTCATCGCATATCATTTTTATGCCTACTCCCTCTTCAATTACACCTCGAATCTCCTAGGGAAAAAATGACTCAGCAACTCAATCACCAACAGTTCAAGAATCATGATTCAGTTAATCTAACTAAATTGTAACGAAATAGTTAATCATGAATAGAAACAATAGCCCTTGGATCAAATTTCCAAGTATCCAACACTGTTGGATTACAAGCGCAGGGTATCACATTGATTTCACGATTTCACATTTCGGTATTGTTGTGATGGGATTTCTTGACACTCCATGTCACGATATTCGAAACTCCGAAAAGAAAAGAGCTTAGCTGGACTAGATACTTCCCGTCTTGTGACCATCGGTGGTGACCTGGTGCTTATCCACAAAGCGCTTCGTGATTCGCAACTTCATGACTCTTGTAATGAAGAGTCTCGAATCTTTATGTCGCAATCGCCGAAATGGAGCTTTTCTAGACTAGCTCCTTCCCTTCTCATGATCATCGACGGTGACCAGGTGCTTATCCACAAAGTGCGCTTTGTGATTCACAATTTTTTTCATGAGTCTCCTTGACTCCTCCAACTCCTAGTATCCGAAACTCCGAAATGGAGCCAAATCAACGATCCATACTCTCCCTTTGATCGAAGACTCAGATTAAGTCACGGTTTCACATATCACGAGTTTCCATACCATGCTCCATTGACTCCTCTAATGTGCAAGTCATGGAAATTCTAATCGCTCGCCACGTGCCCTCCTCGATGATGGACAATCCTCCTACTTTTAGGATTTTGTAAGCCCTCTTCATCTTGTACTTAAAAATTGTGCTCCTTCTTTTGGATCCAACGATGGTCGATCCTCGCACTCAAATCCAATGTACAACATTTTTTCTCCTCTTTTGTGCGTTCCTCCTACTATATTCAGATCTGACGGTCATCGATATTTCTGAGTGGGTGATCCAACGATCATTGTTGATATTCACTATTAATCTTTCCATGCCATCATCATTACGCTTCTAATCATGCTAATCTCACCATTAATTCGATGTGTTGTTGATCGTGTTGATCACTCCATCAATGAAAAACATGTTTCTTGCATCTTTTGTCTTTAAATATGCCAACAATATCCCCCTTTGGCATTGATGACAACTTTGAATAGCCTAAAGAACTGCACTACATCTGAAGAAACTGCACTATTCTGCCTGGACATCCAACCATAACCTGTAGAATCCTTACACTTGAAGAAACTGCACTATTCTACCTGGACATCCAACCATACCCTGTAGAATCCTTACCACATTACACTTTCTCCCATTTCGACATCAATGTCAAAGAAGAAAGATGCTCCCCCTGAGCTATTGCAGTACATCTCGAAGGTATCAGAAATGTGACAGGCACATACTCCCCCTGTCAACTATGAACGGAAGAACCAGATCTATATTCACCCGAAATATAATAGATATTCAATAAGTACTCCCCCTAAGAAGGTGAACATATTAGACAAAAGAAGGTATAACCCCTAACTTCTGACGAAGATATCCAAAAGTTGTCACTTCTAACGGTTTAGTAAAGATGTCAGCTATATGTTCTATGGAAGGAATATAATTCAGCTGAACAACTCTGTTTGTAACCTTCTCTCTGAGAAAATGATATTTGATTGGGTTATGCTTAGTCTTGGAATGAAGAAAAAGGTTCTTGGAGACACTAATGGCACTAGTGTTATCACAGTGAATTGGAATCGGATCAGTATAATTTACCTTCAAATTTGCAAGAGTTTGGATCATCCATAAAATCTGAGTGAACGAAGTAGCAACAACAATGTACTGTGCCTCTATAGTTGATAAGGAAATAGATCACTGCTTCTTACTAATCCATGCTACCAATGAGTCACCCAGGAAGAATGCACCTCCACTGGTGCTCTTTCTCTCATCCACATAATTTTCCCAATCAACATCTGAATAAGCAGTTAACTGAATATTCTGATTTCTAGGATACCACAGACCATAATTCATTGTGCCCTTTAAGTATTTGAATATCCTTTTTACAGCTACTAAATGACTTTGTTTAGGAGCAGACTGATAACGACCTACCATTCCAACAACTTGCATTATATCAGGACGGGATGTTGTGATGTACATAAGAATGCCTATCATTGATCGATATGTCGTTTGATCAACAACAGGTGAAATATCATCTTTACTGAGCTTGAAACCGACCACCATAGGTGTATTAATAGGAGAAGAATCTTCCATCTGAAATTTCTTCAACATCTCTTTCAAATATTTTCCTTGAGAGATAAATATTCTTGTAGAACTTTGATTTACTTGTAAACCAATAAAATATGACAGTTCTCCTATCATGGACATCTCAAATTTTGTTTGCATAGAGTTAGAAAACCATTGGATAGAAGAATCATTAGTACATCCAAAAATAATATCATCTACATAAACCAAAACAACTAGTAAATCATCACCTTCAGACTTAATGTAGAGATTATTGTCAATAGTACCTTTCTTGAACCCTTTGTCTTGTAAAACTTTGTCCAGCCTATAATACCAAGCTCGTGGTGCTTGTTTCAGTCCATACAAATCCTTCTTCGGCTTGCATAGATAGTCAGGATTATCTGTTAGTGAGAATCCTTCAGGTTGCTCCATATATACTTCTTCCTCTAGATCACCATTAAGAAATGGTGAATTTTCATCCATCTGATATAATTTAAATTTTTTATGACATGAGTATGAAAGAAACATTCTGATGGCTTCCAATCTTGCCACTGGTGCAAAGGTTTCAACAAAGTCCTGTCCTTCAGCTTGTGCATACGCTTTACATACTAATCTGGATTTATTCCTAACAACTTGTCCTTTTTCATTCATTGTATTCTTGAACACCCATTTGGAACCTATTACATTCTTGTCTTCGGGTCTAGAAACAAGCTTCGAAGTATTGTTCTTCTTAATCTGATCAAGCTCTTCATTCATAGCTCTAATCCAATCATTATGGTTGCTCTCTTCATAAAAATTTTTAGGTTCAATCATAGATAGAAAAACAATCTGAGACTGTTCTGAGTCTTTAACTAATTTCCTTCTTTCTGAACTCCTTTATTTATATCTCCAATTATCTGATTTTCAGGATGATTCTTTTTAACAATTCTGAGAGGTAGTTTTGTTTCTTTCTGCTGATTTGTGTCAGCCTGAGTATTCATATCTTCATCTAATTTAGATTCTTCCATTTCTGATCCTTGGACCTATTCATCTTCATCTTCAACTATATATTATGTGTTTGGTTCAACACTGCTTACATTTTTGACTGGGAATTCTTCATAAACTTTTATGTCTATACAATCAACCAATTTATGCATCCTCTTATTGTAGCATCTATACCCTTTACTGTTTGTAGAACAACCTAATAAGATACCTTCATCATCCCTATCATCATATTTTCCAATATTTTCATCATTATTCTTGATATAACATTTACTCCCAAAGACTTTAAAATGCTTGATTGAAGCAGGTGTTCCAAACCATAGTTCATAAGGAGTCTTGTCACTGTGTGGCCTGAGATGAGATTTTTTAAGAATATGAATAGTTGTATGGATTGATTCCACGCAATATGTCTGAGAAATATTCCTTTCATTCATCATTGATCTTGTCATCTGCTGAACAGATCTATTTTATCTCTTAGCTACTCCATTTTGTTGTGGAGTTCCTCGAATAGTGTATTCTCGTTTGATTCCATGTTTATCATAGAACGCTTTGAAGTTCCATGAACTAAACTCTCCTCTTCTATTAGACCTTACTACCTTCAATATTTTTCCTGTTTGATTCTCAGTCAGAGCCTTAAACACTTTGAATTTTTCAAATGCTTCAGATTTTTCCTTCAAAAAGGCAACCCACGTTAGTCTAGAATAATCATCAATAATCAACATAAAATAGTTTTATTTTCCTGTACCTTCTTTTCTTGGTGGTCCACATAAATCCATATGTACTAATTGGAGAGGTTTTTCTGTTGAAGGAAAGTTTTTAGATTTGAATTGAGTGCGAGTAAGCTTTCCTATCTGGCAAGGTTCACAAACAAAGTCATATGTCTTTGATATATTTGGAAGATCTTTTAATTCCCCCCTTTTTTCTAAGCTTGATTATATGACCAAAATTTAGGTGTCCAAGTCTCCTATTCCATATCCAACTTTCATCATATTTTCTTAAGTGACATTTTTTTTTTCTTTTAACACATAGACATTGTTTTTTGTTCTTATCCCTTTTGCAACCAGTTGTCCCGAATTCAAAGACTTTATTTTACAATCTTTAGAAGTAAAAACAACTTCACTCCCTTTGTCACAAACTTGACTGACACTTAGTATATTATGTTTCATACCATCTACAAACAACACATCTTGAGATTTTCCTTGGCCATTACTCAGGCTTACCATTCCTTTACCTTTTATTTTTCCTGGTGCATCGTTTCCAAATGTTACATTCCCTTATTTGTTTTCACTTAGAGTTAGAAACTTACTTTTGTCTCCAGTCATATGTTTGGAACATCCACTGTCAATATACCAGGTATTCTTTTGTCTTTGGGTTGATAACACTAATCCACACTGGTCATCTTCTTTCTTCTTCCAAACTTTGAAATTTTCAGCAACATGATTCAGATCTAGCTTATAGTTCCTTAAGTGATAGTCTTGAGCTTTATGTCCATAATTATGGAAGCTATAACATTCTGGTTCACTGAATAACAGATCATAATGATTGTTATGCTCATAACTATTTTTATGGTTTACCCGCGTCCTTCTCCCAGTCATCACATGATTTATAATCTGTGATTGTTTGTTTATTGGCTGTCTCAATCTTTGTGGTGGCAGATAATTATTCCTTGAATAACTTGATTGCTAATATCTAAATCTTAAAGAACAAGTTATAGCTTTGTGACCAAAGTTAGAAAAGAAAAAACAATATCCATAGAAAAATCCTTTGTACCTAGAAAAAGATGGTCTTCTTTGAGTGGGTCGATTTCTTCCATGTTGATAGTTTCTTCTCTGATAACTGTTGTTTGAGAATGTATTCTATTTTCTTTGCCTCTTCTAACTCAAATTTTAGTAGAGAAAAGTCTTCATTAGGTTTTTTATCATTCATTTTAAACTGCATCAACAACCATTTTTGTTTTCTCTTCTTACATATGAATCTGTCAATTTCTTCCAAAGCACTGATTAATTCACCTTCCATATCCACCACAGCTTCTTCATCATCCATTTCACCTCCTAAATGTTCATCATCAATATATTCCATAGCCATAATCATAAAATCATTCACTTTGTCTTCACAGGATGAGTCACTATCTATGTCTTCCAAGGAGTCATCATTGTTTGCACACAAACTTTTCTTTTTACTATATTTCTTAAATTTGTATTTCTTTTCATCATCAGAGTTCTGGTCCTTTTTTTGGTGAGGATACTTAGATGCATAATGACCTATATTACCACATTTAAAACATTTGAAGGGGATCTTGCCTTGATATTTTCCTAATCCTTTCTTTAATGTTCTCACAAATTTTGCCTCAATATCATCTAATTCTGAATCAGTGTTCTTGTCTGCTTTAAAGGATGATTCTCTAGTGATGGATTTATCTTTGCTAATTCTCATTTCATATGCAGTTAGAGTTCCTAGGAGTTTATCAATAGTCAGATTTTTAAGATCATTTAGTTCTTGTATTGCAAAGACTCTTGGATTAAATTTATCAAGCAGAGATCTTAAAATCTTCTGAACTAAAAATGAATCTTCAATTTTCTCACCAAGACCCTTCATGGCATTCAAAATCTCTTCAACTCTTAAAAAATACTTGTTGTCTGTTTCATCTTGATTCATCTTTAGTTGTTCAAATTTCTATCTATATGTTTGAAGTTTGGCATCTTTTATTTTCTCATTTCCTTCATAACTGCTAATAAGTTTATCCCACATTGCTTTGGAAGTTTCAAGATGCATTACCTTTACAAACTCAGCTTCAACAAGTCCATTCAAGATAACATTCATTCCCTTAGCATTAAATCTAAATTCTAACTTATCATCTTTGGAAGCTAGCACAACAGGCTTTACATATCTAGTCTCTACTACATCCCAAACATTGACACCTAAGGCCATTAAGTATGTTCTCATTCTAATCTTCCAATAGGCAAAATTTGTTCCATCAAAGAGAGGAGGCTTATTGGTTGAAGTCCCTTCATGACTTGTCAGGTTTAAGCTTATAGATATGCCTTTAAATAAAGGAAATGACTCTGATACCAATTGTTGAAAATACTAAGACAACTAAGACGGGGGGGGTGAATCAATTGTTACTATGCTTAAACAATTTATGACTATTCAAACAATTTTTAATCTCTTCCAAGTGACCATCAACATTATACAACATATGAACAACATGAATAATGAACATTAGTCACACATAAGATATACACAGAGACAAATTTTCACGAGGAAACCCATAAAGGGAGAAAACCTCTTCTTCTTCGAATGATAGGTAGTATTTTAATTTTTGTACATCATCTATGTTTGAGCACCAACTCAATGTGAGGCTACTACCTCTATTTTACAAGCTCCAACTTGTTGAGAGCACCAACTCTCTGGTTTCTCAAGAACTCACTAGAAGGAAGCATCAACTGCCTAAATGTTCCAGCACCAACTAGACTTATACAAGCACCAACTTGCATACAAAAAACTTCGTGTTTTCCCGAGCACCACCCTGCCACCCTGTTTTATAGCCACAACTAGATGGAAGATACAACTTCCAATATTCAAGCACCAACTTGAATATCAAAGGACCACAGTCCTCCCTACCTCCCTACCTCCCTGATTAATAATAAATGATTGAATAACAAACAATATAGGTGTCTCACTTCTTACCCATTTTTCTTTGTTCTGCAATTCTTCTCTGCTTCTATCTGTTCTGCAATTCTGGTCTGCTTCAATCGGTTTTGCAATTCTTCTTTTTCTTCGATGTTTTCAACATCTGTTTCACATTTTTGAGTTTATACCTTTCTTATAGTTCAAATCATTTTTCACTCAGAACCACTAACTCCGCATAGTCATCTCATATCATTTTTATGCCTACTCCCTCTTCAGTTACACCTCGAATCTCCTAGGTAAAAAATGCCTCAGCAACTGAATCGCCAACCGTTCAAGAATCATGATTCATTTTAGCTAACTGAATTGTAAATGAATAGCTAATCACGAAGAGAAACAATAGTCCTTTGATCCTCTTTCCAAGCATCCAACACCATTGGATTACAAGTGCATGGTATCGTGTTGATTTCATGATTTCACCTTTCAGTATTCTTTTGATGGGATTTCTCGACACTCCATGTCGCAATCTCCAAAACTCCGAAAATAAAAGAGCTGAGCTGGACTAGCTCCTTCCCTTCTTGTGACCATCGGCGGTGACCTGACACTTATCCACAAAGTGCCTCGCGATTCGCAACTTCAGAACTCCTGTGATGAAGAGTCTTGACTCTTTATGTCATGATCGCCGAAATGGAGCTTCGTTGGACTGGCTCCTTCCCTTCTCATGACCATCAATGGTGACCAGGTGCTTATCCACAAAGATCACTTCACGATTCGTAACTTTTGTCATGATTCTCCTTGACTCCTCCAACTCCCGGTATCCGAAACTCCAAAATGGAGCCAGATCAATGGTCCATACTCTCCCTTTGATCAAAGACTCAGATTAAGTCACGGTTTTTCATATCGCAAGTTTCCATTCCATGCTCCATTGAATCCTCCAATGTGAAAGTCAGGGAAATTCTAATCGCTCGCCACGTGTCCTCCTCGACGATGGACGGTCCTCCTACTTTTAGGACTTTGTAAGCTCGCTTCATCTTGTACTTAAAAATCATGCTCCTTCTTCTGGATCCAACGATGGTCAGTCCTCACGCTTAGATTCAATGTCTGAGATTTGTTCTCATCTTTTGCACATTCCTCATATCTATATTCAGATCTGACGGTCATTGAGAATTATAAGTGGGTGATCCAACGATCACTGTTGATATCCACTGTTAATCTTGCCATGCCATCATCACTTCACTGCTTATCGTGTTGATCTCACCATCAATTCGATGTTCTGCTAATCTTGTTGATCTCACCATCAATGAAAAACACGTTGCCTACATATTCTGTCTATAAATATTCTAACAATCTCCCCCTTTGGCACTGATGGCAACCTTGAATAGCATAAATAACTGCACCACACCTGAAGAAACTGCACTATTCTTCCTGGACATCCAACCATACCCTGTAGCATCCTTACACTTGAAGAAACAACACTATTTTTCCTGGACATCCAACCATATCCTGTAGCATCCTTACCACATTACAATTTCTCCCCCTTTGACATCAATGTCAAATAAGAAACACACTCCCCCTCAGCTGTTGCAGTACATCTCGAAGGTATCAAAAATGTGATAGGCACATACTCCCCCTGTCAACTATGAATGGAAGAACTAGAGATATATTCACTAGAAATATAACAGATATTCAATAAGTACTCCCCTAGCAAGGTGAAAATATTAGACAAAAGAAGGTATAAACCCCAACTTCTGACGAAGATATCCAAAAGGTGTCGCTGCTAACGGTTTAGTAAATATGTCAGCGATCTGTTCTGTTGAAGGAATATAATTCAG
This sequence comes from Picea sitchensis, assembly GCA_010110895.2. NCBI lineage: Eukaryota > Viridiplantae > Streptophyta > Pinopsida > Pinales > Pinaceae > Picea > Picea sitchensis. The sequence continues at coordinate 70,033 of SNQJ01S0023280.1, read as the reverse complement.
ATAAACAACTCTATTTGTAACCTTCTCTCTAATAAAATGATATTTGATTGGGATATGCTTAGTATTGGATTGAAGAACAAGGTTCTTGGAGACACTAATGGCAGTGGTGTTATCACAGTGAATTGGTATCAGATCAGTATAATTTACCTTCAAATTTGCAAGAGTTTGGATCATCCATAAAATCTGAGTGCAACAAGTAGCATAAACAATGTACTCTGCCTCTGTAGTTGATAAGGAAATAGATCCCTTATTCTTCCTAATCCATGCTACCAATGAGTCACCCAGGAAGAATGCACCTCCACTGGTGCTCTTTCTCTCATCCACACAATTTTCCCAATCAACATCTGAATAAGTAGTTAACTGAATATTCTGATTTCTAGGATACCACATACCATAAGTCATTGTCCCCTTTAAGTATTTGAATATCCTTTTTACAGCTACTAAATAACTTTGTTTAGGAACAGATTGATAACGACCTACGATTCCAACAACTTGCATTATATCAGGATGGGATGCTATGATGTACAAAAGAATTCCTATCATTGATCGATATGTCCTTTGATCAACATTAGGTGAAATATCATCTTTACTGAGCTTGCAACCGACCACCATAGGTGTATTAACAGCAAAAGAATCTTCCATCTGAAATTTCTTCAACATCTCTTTCAAATATTTTCCTTGAGAGATAAATATTCCTGTAGAACTCTGATTTACTTCAAAACCAAGAAAATATGACAGTTCTCCTATCATGGACATTTCAAATTATGTTTGCATAGAGTTAGCAAACCACTCGATAGAAGAATCATTACTACATCCAAAAATAATGTCATCTACATAAACCAAAACAACTAGTAAATCATCACCTTTAGAGTTAATGTAGAGATTGTTGTCAACAATACCTTTCTTGAACCGTTTGTCTTGTAAAAATTTGTCCAGTCTATAATACCAAGTTCGTGGTGCTTTTTTCAATCCATATAAGGCCTTCTTCAGCTTGCAGAGATGGTCAGTATTATCTGTCAGTGAGAATCCTTCAGGTTGCTCCATATATACTTCTTCCTCTAGATCTCCATTAAGAAATGTTGACTTTACATCCATTTGATATACTTTAAATTTTTTATGACATGAGTATGGAAGAAACATTATGATGGCTTCCAATCTTGCCACTAGTGAAAAGGTTTCATCAAAGTCCTATCCTTTAACTTGTGCATACCCTTTACAGACTAATCTGGCTTTATTCCTAACAACTTGTCCTTTTTCATTCATTTTATTCTTGAACACCCATTTGGAGCCTATTACATTGTTGTCTTCGGGTCTAGAAACAAGCTCCCAAGTATTGTTCTTCTCAATCTGATCAAGCTCTTCATTCATAGATATAATCCAATCATCATGGTTGTTGGCTTCATAAATTGTTTTAGGTTCAATCATAGATAGAAAATAAATCTGAGATTGTTCTGAGTATTTAACTAATTTCCTTCTATCTGAACACCTTTATTTATATCTCCAATTATTTGATTTTCAGGATGATTTTTTTTAACAACTCTGAGAGGTGGTTTTGTTTCTTTCTGCTAATTTGTGTTATCCTAAGTATTCGTATCTTCATCTAATTTAGATTCTTCCCTTTCTGATCCTTGGACCTGTTCATTTTCATCTTCAACTATATCTTTTGTGCTTGGTTCAACACTGCTTACATTTCTAACCGGGACTTCTTGATCAAATTTTATGTCGATACAATCAACCAATTTATGCAGCCTCTTATTGTAGCATTTGTACCCTTTACTATTTGTAGCATAACCTAAGAATATACCTTCATCATTCCTATCATCATATTTTCCAATATTTTCATCATTATTCTTGATATAACATTTACTCCCAAAGACTTTAAAATGCTTGATTGAAGTAGGTATTCCAAACCATAGTTCATAAAGAGTCTTGTAACTGTGTGGCCTGAGATGAGCTTTGTTAATAATATGAACAATTGTATGGATTGCTTCCACCCAATATATCTGAGAAATATTCCTTTCATTCACCATTGATCTTGCCATCTGCTGAACTGATCTATTTTGCCTCTCAACTACTCCATTTTGCTATGGATTTCTTGGAATAGTGTATTCTATTTTGATTCCATGTTTATCACAGAACTCTTTGAAGTTCCATGAACTAAACTCTCCTCCTCTATCAGACCTTACTACCTTCAATCTTTTTCCTGTTTGATTCTTAGTCAGAGACTTAAACACTTTGAATTTTTCAAATGCTTCATATTTTTCCTTCAAAAAGGCAACCCACGTTCGTCTAGAATAATCATCAATAATCAACATAAAATAGTTTTCTTTTCCTGTACCTTCTTTTCTTGATGGTACACATAAATCCATATGTACTAACTGGAGAGGTTTTTCTATTGAAGGAAAGCTTTTAGATTTGAACTGAGGGCGAGTAAGATTTCCTATCTGGCAAGGTTTACAAACAAAGTCATATGTATTTGATATCTTTGGAAGATATTTTACTACCCCATTGTTTCTAAGCTTGATTATATGATCAAAATTTAGGTGTCCAAGTCTCCTATGCCATATCCAACTTTCATCGTATTTTCTTAAGTGACATTCTTCTTTTTCTTCTTTTAACACATAGACATTGTTT
>SNQJ01S0023280.1:27532-37731 GCA_010110895.2 Picea sitchensis | reverse complement strand
TTTCTATCAATATGCTACAATAATATGTCCCTTTCCCATAAAGCTAATTCCACTTTATTGTATAACTCCTTGATCATATACATAGATTGACTGTTGAATAGATTGTGCTTTCTTCACTTTGGTTGGTTTGTGTTGTCTTGGTATTGACTGCACAAGAGCACTGAAGCACAGCAGGAGCAACAAAGACCATAGGAAGCGATTATAAGGTATGTAACTTGTTCTTACCTCCTAGTTCATTCAATAGTCGCAATCTAGGGAAAGAGTATTATTATGTCTTGCTTTGTTCTAGATCTAGGTGGATCTAGGGAGATCGGTTTGTGTCCGTACTTACAGATTTATCCAATAACAAAATTGGCTACTCCGCTGGGGACTAATCCCATTTTCTTTGTGTCTTTTTGAGTTTTTTTGTGGCGATTTGCTCTGGTTTCATTTTTCTCGTGTCCTATCAATCTCTGAGGCTTCAGGATATTCTGATAGACCTTCTGAGTCCAGAAGCTTTTGAGAATTTTACTTCATTTTTCAAATTTTTGGATATGTTTAGGAATTCTCGCACTGCACTTCGTTGCAGTTTGCGAGAATTGGTCAAGTTCGCACCCTAGTCATAGGGTTCAGTGTGAGGTTCTTGCACCTTGCTAAAAGGTCACCTGCGAGAATAATATATTCTCGCAGTGTGTAATATTACTTACCTGGGAACACGTTTTTTCAAAATTTTGAAATTAAGTTTTGGTTTTTCTAACTGCTCAGATCAGTTGAATTACCTCTTATGGGTTTCTTGGACCATTGATTTATAATTTATTTCTTTATTTTACATGCGTGAACAGTTTTAGGGTTTCGAGGTTTTTCTTGTCCTTTGTGTCTTGACTTTCGTTTCTTGACTCTTCTTGGCAAAACCATTCTCTATGACTTCAGATTCTGATTGTGTTTGATTGGTTGAGAACCAGTAATTGGTTGAAAGTTGAGTACTTGTTTTTTCTCATTTGCTTATTGGTTTGAAAGAACATTTTTGTTTGCATTGAGAAGATTCATTGGTTTGCTCTTTATTTTTTTTGCTTTCATTGAAAGAGTTGATTGGGTTGATATTGCTTGATTATTTATGATTTGATTTTCTGCTCTCTCATTGATATAATGAGGGTTCTTTTTGGAAAGTGAACAACAAGCTTTTCTTTCAAAAAATTGTTTTTGTCTTTTAGAACACATTGAAAAATCAAATTTTAGATATTGTTGAAGTATTTGAAAAAGACACATAGAACATTGTCATTTGATAAGTGATTGTTTGTGTTGGCATTTGAAGGGAAATTTTGCATTGTAGTACAGGGTTGATCTAGAAAATTTTCTCTCTCTCCCATACATAGGATTCATTGAACGAAAAGTGTTATATTTCATTCTCATCCTTGCATTATTGGGTCAGAGTCATACAACATAAGTTTCACTTCCATTACCTTTGAGTAAACAACAGCTCTTAAAAACATTGCGTAATCATAAAATTTATCTAGTAACTTTTTCTAGGGCTCATTTACACCAACATTTAGCTAGGCTGGTGCTTTGGAGTATGAAGAGAGATACACTCTCCAAAATCTCAAAACACGCAATAGTATCTTGAGGTAGGGAGTGTTAAATTCCATTTGCAACATATTGTCCTGGGAAGCTCTTCTTACACAAGGGTCAAGCACTAGGTCGCATTGGTGTTCGCAGAGTTACTCACCCTGCTTTTTTGACATCAGTGTAGAGATTGCACGTATTACGAGGGTCACTCAGAGGTATACCCACAATGATGAGTGGAAGCCTTTTGAGTTGATTTCGGGCTAGATACCTTGCCCTTGCGTGTGGATCGGACTGTCGACTCTTCCCCCAGGCTTTACTGTTGTTGGTGGTAACCTTAGTGGCCTATCTCTCTAGGTTCTTACCCGAGGTGACTGTGGAGGGGAAAGTCTTCAAGGTACCTAGAATTGACATTTACCAAACTCACTCGGGCTCCTTGGAGGGTATACCCACGATTATGTGTGGGAGCTTGCACCAGGGTGTAAGTCCGTTAAGCAGGTCGTCAGCGTAACTTTTCCACCCTAGCCCCGCCCCTTCTCGTCTCGTTGTTGAGATGTTGGATTTCATCACCAACTAGTGGCTTCGAAATTATAAGGTCTTGTTTTCCTGGTGATTGCTTCCTAGATTTTGTTTACTAGTGCGTGTTGTTTATTTCTCGAAGTTGACCATAAGAATTTCTTCGCGGAGCTTGTCACTCCTTTACAATTTCTCCCCCACGTCATTCACGTAGAATGCAAGGTTTATCTCTAGAGCATCTGGACGATTCTCAACCCTTGCCTACCAGTACACCNCACTCGGGCTCCTTGGAGGGTATACCCACGATTATGTGTGGGAGCTTGCACCAGGGTGTAAGTCCGTTAAGCAGGTCGTCAGCGTAACTTTTCCACCCTAGCCCCGCCCCTTCTCGTCTCGTTGTTGAGATGTTGGATTTCATCACCAACTAGTGGCTTCGAAATTATAAGGTCTTGTTTTCCTGGTGATTGCTTCCTAGATTTTGTTTACTAGTGCGTGTTGTTTATTTCTCGAAGTTGACCATAAGAATTTCTTCGCGGAGCTTGTCACTCCTTTACAATTTCTCCCCCACGTCATTCACGTAGAATGCAAGGTTTATCTCTAGAGCATCTGGACGATTCTCAACCCTTGCCTACCAGTACACCNCTCCTCACCAGAGTGAAGTCCCAGTTGTTACCCCACCACACATGGAAACAAGTGAAGTCCCAGTTGTCACCCCACCACAAGTGGAATCAACTGAATCTCTAGAACCTTTTCAAATTACCAATACTAGAGAGGACTATCGCATTCGCCGTGGTGAACGACCTTTTGTACGATTAAATTCTTCTGAAGAAGCAGTTGTTACGTCTTCTGAATAAACTGTTGGGCCTTTTCCCGGTGTAGAAGGTCGAGATCCTTTTTGGTAGGGTGATTTCCGAAGGGTCCTTTTTAGTACTGAGTCACCTCTAGTTTACAAAATCAACCCTCCGATGTTTTCCGAGACAGAGACTGTACTGGTGAATACCACTTATCACTTTGTTCTCCCTCACAAGATTGCCCATCTCGCGAATACTACGAGTATCCCAACCGAGATTACTGCAGCTAGTCTTGCTCCTATCAATACCCAACGAATGCCTGATGTCAACTCGACACTACCACCCGGTTATCATGCATTGAATTCTTTGTTGAATTCTTCTAATCCAACACCTCCGCAAACCCCAACCGGTTCTCCAGGTGGTCCTTCTTTTCCTGGGCACCCTATTCCCGGTTTTATTCCGACACTCCCTCAATTTCCTTCTGGCATTCCTAATCCTAGTGGCATAGTACCGTCCATTACATCTAACTTGCGGGTTCCCGTTGGTGGACAGGGTGGTTCCACTCAACTTCATCTTACCAGACACAATCCCCTTACTACACAACCTATAATTGGCACACAACTTCTGGTTGGAACACCACCTACGATAGGGGGACCAACCCCACCTTTTGGACAAAATATACCTGCAGCTTTTGCCCAGTATTGGAATAATATGCTACAAAATCTTCCTCAAATGACTGGGGGGAAACAGAGTGTCCCTACTATAGGTAAACCATATCTAGGTATACCCAATCCTATTTGGGGTCAGGGTCACAATGCTCAAACTCAAGTCGCTAATCAAACTCAAGGTTACAATCCTTGGAGTTACTATCCTCTCCAACCACCACCGAATCAGCCGAGATCTTCCCACTATGGACAGACTGCGTACGGTCCTACTGGTTTTCCGACAGGGCTTCCACCCCAAATTCACCAGTACCCGTAGGTGAATCGATAATTACCTTTTCTTGCTACTTTGGATTTGCCATATTTGTTTAGGATTCTCAATGATCCTATTCGTCACTCTCCCCAATGGCCTGCTATTCCAGCTAAGCTTCCATCAGACATTCCTAAATTCGATGGAAAAGAAGGAGAGGACCTGAACAATCACGTGATGACTTTTCACCTGTGGTGTTCATCCAACTCATTGATGGATGACTCTATTTGTCTACGTCTTTTTCAACGAACCCTTACCGGTTCTGCTACAAAGTGGTATATTGAATTGCCACAAGGTTTCTTCTCTGATTTCAACACCCTAGCTATGGTTTTCCTTACACATTACCAGTTACCGATCCATTATGATACTGGGACTGATATTTTTACTTCCTTCAAACAAACTAAAGGCACTCATATATCTGATCATATCCATGAGTGGAGAAGGAGACGACATCTCATTAAAATTGAACTCCCTGATCAGTTACTGGCCGAATGGTTTACAAAATCCTTTCTGAACGAAATTGGTAAAGACATTGCCATGGGTGGCGTTGTCATGGAAGAGCAAGCTATAAGTCGTGCTCAATATCTTGATCTCGTTTATTCGCAAATGGGAACACTTTATGATTTATTACCTGAGTTACCTCGTCCTGGTACTTCCAGCACTTCAACTACTCCAGCTGCCTCACATGCAGCTGATAGTGTGATTGGTACTGCCCAAGCCCAATCACATTTTGTTTCAAGCACCAATCCTAAGTCTTCTTCTTCTAATGTTCATAATGCTCCGTCTCCTGCCACTTCCACCGGTAAAACTTCTGAGGTGAATGTCGTTCAATCTACCCCGACCGGTAAAAATAAATCTAAAAAGGGGAGAGGCAAGAATGAGGGAAAAAATAATAATCAAACAGAGCAGCCTAAAAATACCCCTGTTGAAGATCGGGATAAGCGCAAACCCCGCTACCCTTGCCTTATCTGTGGTGACAATCACTACACGAAGGATTGTCCACGACGTGATGAGGTCACTAAGTTCCTTCAAGGAACGTCCAAACCATCTACCCCGACAGTCTTGTCCCAACCCTTCCTGTCTCAACAACAGGCTCAGTTGGTCATTCATGACCAGCCATCTACTTCTACCACATAATATGTTTTGATGTGCACTGGTGATTCTAAGAAAAACAACGTTGCACTCACGACTAGAGCCAAAGATTATACTCCATCTAAAGAGAAGGTTGATGATTTACCTCCTGCTTTGGTACAACCCTCTCCATCGACTCCACCTACCAATGGTCCTCTTCATCTTGAACGACCGAGCCCTGATACAGTTCTACGACCACCCCCTAAAGGTGTCGTTAGGAAATCGGCTTTCAATCCTCATGATTGTGCAGCCCAGAGCTACAGTATTGTTGAAGATCTGGCCCAGACACCTTCAGCGATGTCATCCCTTGAAGTCCTTCAGTCGTGTCCTACACAACGGAAGGCACTGTTGAAATATATAGGTGGAATTGACCCCACAGATACAAATTTAATAGTCTTTGACTTGGATGATCACATTCCAAGGTTGCCCCCCCAACTCGCATTTCAAATTCAAGTTGTTGTCTCTGACAAGAACATTTTTAGAACTGTTATTGACGAGGGTGCCTCGATGTGTGTAATGCCTTTTGCTTGTTGGAAAGCCATTGGCTCTCCTCCCTTGACTGAATCACAGAATACTCTTAAAGCCTTCAATATCTCTGGTTTTAAGCCTTACGGTCTTCTTCCTTCATTTTCCATTACTCTAGAAGGTAAGACGGTCCAAGTCGAAGTGGAAGTCTTTGACGCTCCCCTTGATTATAATCTTTTACTTGGCCATAGCTGGATCGATTCCATGCATGCTGTTGTGTCAACACTTTTTCGGGTAGTACGTTTTCCTCATCAAAGAAAGGTTGTTACCGTTGACCAACTTGCCTTCTTCAATTCTGATACTCGTACTGGAAATGTGTAGTTTATTGCTAAAACCCCGTCGGGTTATGAGAATGTCGGTGTAGGCCTTTTAAAGGACTCCTCGTTAATGGGTACTTTCCCCTTTCCTCCGCCCAATGTTCCACGCTCGTCATTTGCTTCTATAAAAATGATCTCCACCATGCCTCATGAACTTCTTGCGTCACATGACCCTTGGATTGTCCCTGACCCTGGAGACCACACTCGTTTCGGTGACGTCATGCCGTTAAGTCCGGTTGAGTCATCATATCAGGCCATTCAATCGGCAACACCTTCTACCCCCTCTCTTGATGAGTTGTCTCCCGATCCTTTCCGTGTTATCTTTCCCATTGACGAGATGATCATGTCCATCATGAAGGACACCCCTTGGGACGATGGGCATCATTGTTCCATACTCTTTCTAGAACAACACACTCTTGAGAACTACCAACGGATTTCGCCTTCGTCAACCATTGTTGTCATATCGACTGTTCCCGGATTTACACATGATGTGTTTGCCGAAGGGAACCTCAGTAATATCTCTCCCACGATTCCCATTGACATATCCGTTAAACCTGGGATAGTTGAAAATGTTCATATTGGAGCTTCATGTTCTCCGGCTAAAATCGTCACTTATACATCTCTGTTCAAATAATTTCGTGACATATTTGCCTGGAGCTACGAAGAAATGCCCAGTATCGACCCGGCTATTGTTGTACATGAGATAAAGACATACCCCAGAGCTAAACCTGTCTGGCAGCGCCTTCATCCAGTTCACCCACGTAAAGCGGTGGTTATCAAGCTTGAAGCTGAAAAACTTCTAAAAGCCGGCTTTATTTATCCGGTGGCTCCGACAGAATGGGTTTCCAACCCTATTCCAATTGATAAGAAAGGGGGTAGTATTCGTGTATGTGTTGATTAAAGGGATATTAACAAAGCTTGTCCAAAAGACAACTTTCCAACCCCTTTCGTCGACCAGATTGTCGATGACTGTGCCGAAAGTGAAATCTTCTCTCTCATGGATGGTTTCTCTGGCTATAATCAAATTAACATCGCTCCCGAGGACCAACATAAAACTGCTTTTATATGTCCTTGGGGTACTTTTGCCTATAGGAAACTCCCCTTTAGTATTAAGAACACTGGCGCGACGTTTCAACGTGCTATGCATTATGATTTTCATGATATAAAGCATATCGTTCAACCCTATTTGGACGATTTACCAGCACATTCTTTATGCTGAGTCGATCACCCCACTCATCTCCGAGCCATTTTCGTTCATTGTTGGTTCTATCGTATTCGTTTAAATCCTCACAAATTCATTTTTTGCGTCGAATCCGGCTGTCTTCTAGGTTTCATTGTTTCACGTCACGGGATCTGGGTAGATCCTCTTAAGGTTGAGGCGATTCTTAATCTCCCTCCTCCTTCTACACTGCGCCAGTTGCAAAGTTTGCAGGGGAAAGAAAACTTTCTTCGTCGTTTCATCCCTAATTACGCCGAGATTACTCGTGGTTTTACGTGACTGTTAAAGAAAGATTCAGAGTTCGTCTGGGATACCATTGCCAACAATGCTTTCGAGGATTTGAAGTTTTCCCTCAGACGAGCTCCGCTTCTCTTTCCTCCTTATTATAGTCGTGATTAGTTTCTTTATCTTGCTGCCTCCGAGTATAATATTGGCATGGTTCTCGTCCAAGAGGATGATGCGCACAATGAACATGTTATCTTGAGTCGAAATCTCACATCAACTGAAATCAAGTATCAACATGTTGAAAAACTGGCCTTGGCTACCGTTCAAGGCGTCCAACGCTTCTGGCATTATATCCTCTCAAGGTAAACTACAGTGATTTCTCATTGCAACCCTATGCAACACATTTTTACACGTCAATTTCTAGGGGGAAAATACTCCAAATGGATTGTCATACTCCAGGAGTTTGACTTGGAATTCGATCACACCACATCTAAGAAATCCTTAGTTTTTGTTGAGTTGATATGTGATTTTCCTCACTCTGCCACGAAAAATGTAGCAGTGGATTCATTACCCGACGAATCTTTTTTCCTTATTAGCACTGACGATCTTTGGTATGTAGATATCATTATATATCTCCAAACCTAGACTTTCCGACCTACTTTGTCTAGTACTGAACGACGTCGCATTCGTTATCAAGCTCGTCAATACATTATTCTTGGCGATACTCTTTACCGTCGGGGTATTGACTCTGTTTTTCGACGTTGTCTGACTTTTGACGAAGCCGAGAAAGCTATGAATGACTGTCATTCTGGAGCATGTGGTGGTCATATGTCTGGGTATGCTACTACCCAGAGGATCTTACGCGCAGGTTATTTTTTTCCTTCCTTGTTCAACGACTGCATTACTACCATTCAGAAATGCCATGCCTGCCAGACCTACAATCAGAAAATTCGGTCACATCCTGCTCCTCTTCATCCTGTGGTCTCAGTTGGTCCTTTTTTAAAATGGGGCATTGATTTCCTGACATGTCACCCTCACTCGGCCGGGGGGCATGGTTACATCATTGTAGCTATTGATTACTTTACAAAATGGGCTGAGGCGATGCCGACATTCGATAATACTGGAAAGACTGCAGTGTTGTTTCTTTTTAACCATGTCATAGCTTGTTTTGGTGTTCCCCAAGATATCGTCACTGATCACAGTAGTCATTTTAGGAATTTTATGATGTCGGAACTTACGGAAAATTTGGGTCTTCGTCATGATAACTCAACACCCTATTATCCACAATCTAATGGCCAGGTCGAAGCAATCAACAAAGTTCTTATAACTATGCTTCGACGGATGATAGGAATTCATAAAACAAGCTGGAACATGATGTTGTTTTCGGCATTGTGGGCATACCGGACATCTTTTAAATCCGCTACAGGGTTTACACCTTTTCGATTGGTCTATGGTGTGGAAGCCATTCTTCCTATAGAATGCGAGATACCTTCTCTGAAGCTAGTTGTCAAACTGTTACCTAATACTTCTGTTGAAGAAGAGCGTCTATTGTATTTGATGCGATTAAACGAAACTCGATGTGACGCCACTCTAGTAATAGAAGCTCAGAAGAAACATGTTAAGGAGCAGTATGACAAGCATGTCAAGCCTCGCGTTTTCTCTGAAGGTGATCTTGTTCTTCTCTATGAACAGGATCGAGATGCATTAGGAGCTGAGAAATTCGAACCAATGTGGCGAGGTCCTTATATTGTTCGCCGAGTTTTGGAAAAAGGAGAATATGAGCTGGTCGATTACGATGGTATTCCTTTAAGTGAACCCAGGAATGGGTTGTACTTGAATAAGTACTATGCATAAGTCATTTGTGCACAAGTACTTGTATTTTTATGTATCATACTTTCTGTGTGTTACTTTAGTTTGCTTTTGATGTTATCTGGTTTCTACCCTTATGTGATGTTGTGTTTGATTTCCAGATGTTGGAGTCTTCACTACCCTATATTGGCTTCGCTGATGGTGCTAGCCGTAGTACTTGGAACCTAGATTCCGCTGTGTGAGAAATCTATGCCCCAACAAACGAACTTGTATCTTTACGAGGTGTATGCCTTGGCCGTGCAACCAACAACATTGTAGAGTATAACACTGTTATTGAATTATTGGTTGATGCTATCTCACTCAAAATTCGTCATTTTCTTGTGCGACTGGACTCATAGCTTGTAGTACTACAACTAAGTAATATCTATTCTATTCGAAGTCCTAATTTGTTACGGGTGTATTTGCGAATTCGCCTCTTGGAACGTTATTTTGATCACATAGAATATCAGCATATTCCTAGATGTCTTAATACATTAACAAATGCATTGTCTAATTATGTATTGGACAAACATTTGAACCATTTATAAATTAAACACATCAAAATTCACACATTATAAAGTAAACTGGTAGAAACCATCTGTATATATAACGATCAAAAGAGTTTGTTTTTTACAAAAGTTTGTCCGAAGACCAAAATATCAAAATTTGAAGCTTATAGCTTCTACAAAGTAATGTCACAGATGACGCTTATGGTAACACACAACTGCCCTAGCAACCCTACAGAGCAGTTGACCCATAGTTGTTGATACCCCTACAGTGTGACGCTGATCGCGTTGTGGAACCTCTTCCAGAGTCATATCTGGAATGTCTATTGTCAAGCCCTCTAAATTCTGTTCCACCACCTGATAATCTTTGGCATACTGTGGTGTTGCTGCTGCTACCTCTCCTCGTCGTTGGATAGGAGAGGTGCCAGGAGATCTATACGGTCCAACATCTATGTTATCAACAAACATTTTGTGTTAGTATTTGGATAAATATATAAAAAACAAAAACATTTGAATATGATAAAAAAATCAAAAAACTTTAAAAAGAGAAAATGCATGAACTTCTTACCGAGGTCTCCCCACTAAGCGTCCTCAGGCAGTGATAAATCTG
>SNQJ01S0023280.1:8103-25850 GCA_010110895.2 Picea sitchensis | reverse complement strand
AGGTGACGGTGACGGGAAGTCTCACTGTACCTGGAGCAGACATTGGTCAAACTCACTCGGGCTCCTTGGAGGGTAAATCCATAATTACTGCGTGGAAGCTTGCACCAAGGCATAAGTATATTAAGAAGGTCGCCATTGTAACTGTTCCACCCTATCCCCGCCACTTATGGACTTGATCATGCGACGTTAGATTTCATCACCAACTAGTACGGTCATCAAAAGAAGGTCATGTTTTCCTGGTTGTGATTCTTAGATTTTTTTAGCGTGTGTTGTTTCTTTTCGTTAGTTGGCCATAGATTTCTTTCGCCAATTCTTTTCCGCCAACATCGACCCTCCACGCCGCTCGTGGAGGCTATAGGGACTTCCTCTAGAAAATATGGAAGGAAACACCCCTTTACCCCCTCATTCTACGGAGGAATATCCTCAACAAAGCGAGGTTCAAAAGACTACAACTTCCCAGGAAGAAGTTCCCATTCCTTTGGAGAATTTTCGAATTGTCTCAGAATCTCCGGAAGCTTATCGCATTCCGGAGGGATACGAACGACAGATCCTCCACCTAAATTCCGTTGGAGAATTTGTTGTCATCAATCCTTCTGACATTCCGGCCAGGTCTTCTCAAAACCCTTTAGCCAGTGAACCTTTTTGGACCGCAGACGTGGTTCGAAGTCCACCACGCTTGGTGTGAGATCTTTATCGAACAGGGGAAGGTGCCGATGCATATTTTTCCTACACAGTACGCCCAAATCACTTCACCGGTACCACCACTTTTACAGCCACACCAACCATTGGTCCGAACACACCGTTCGTTGGTCCAAGGTCTACTATTCCCCTCCAGATGGCCCATTCGACAATGGCTCCACACATTCCGACTATCCCCGTCGGTAATGCAGTAGTTAGTCAAGCTCCGATCGGCACCCCTATAACACCAAGACCTACACTTCCTTTTGGATTTAGGGCGCTGAATGCTTCCACTGTCACCACTGCCCAAACCACTACCCAAGCTATACCGGGAAGTTCCATACCCATCTAACAACCCGGAGGGACTGGTCTTGGTGGTCCTAATCTGCTTGGCGGTACCAATCAGTCATTGACGTCTGGCCCTCAAATCTTGGGAACTCTACCTCAAGCTGGGGGGCATCCTCCCACCGGTGGAAAAATTCCATTCGGAGGGAACCCTAATGCCGGGGGGCATCCTCCCACCGGAGGACAAATTCCATTCGGGGGGCACCCTCATGCTGGGGGGAAGCCTCAATCCGGAGTCTACCATCAACCACAAGGACAAAATGTGTCTGCCACACCCAATCCGTGGAGTGTCCCTTTTCAAGGAAACCCACATGCCTCCACGGGACAAAATGTTCAGACTCCACAACAACCCCCTTATGGACAAATGCCAAACCCACCCTATAACCCACAAAACCCATCCAATTATCCTCCTCTCACACATACTTCTCAAAACATCTCAAATCCTATGTACCTTGGTCAAAACCAACCTCACATGAGAGGGCCCACGAGTTATAATTATCCACATAACCCAATATTAGGCTCCACTGGTGTCCCTCTGCCACACCAACATTACCCACAGGTTAACCGACAACTACCTTTTTTAGCTACCCTGGACCTTCCAGACTTGTCTCAGTTAACGACTCATCCTATTTATCATTCTCTGGTTTGGCCAGCTATTCTAGCTAAACTCCCTTCTGATATTCAGAAATTTGACGGAAATTCTGGAGAAGACCCGAATAACCATGTGATGACCTTCCATTTGTGGTGTTCATCCAACTCCCTCATGGACGATTCGATTCGTTTGCGTCTTTTCCAATGAACACTTACGGGTTCCGCAGCGAAATGGTATATTGAATTACCATGCGCATCTTTTCACAATTTCAACTCCCTCTCCATGTCCTTCCTCATGCACTTCCAACTACCCATTCGATACAAGACGGGTACTGAACTATTAACCTCCCTTCGTCAGAAAACTTCTGTACATATCTCTGTTCATATCCATGAATGGAGACGACGATGAAGGCTAATCAAAGCAGTCATTCTTGACCAATTGTTAGCAGAATGGTTCACAAAATCACTGTTACCTCAGATTGCTCGTGATGTTCCCATGGGCGGTGTCATCACCAAGGAAGAAGCCATTGCTCGAGCTCAGTACTTAGAATTAGCCTATTCACAATATGGTACTCCATATGAGTTGATACTGAACACTACCCATTCCACTAACGATCCATCCAAACCATCAACTGTTTCGCATGCAGATGGAGTTATTGGCTCCGTCAAAACTCAATCTGCTACCCAATCTACTGGAATGATCCAGCGGCTCGCTCCGACGGCTTCTCCCAATCCGACTGCACCCTCTTCTACCCCCCCTCAAACTCAGGTCTCTGATGTGAATGCGGTCCAATCAACCCCTTCACAACAACTTGGGGGCAACAAGAAAGCGAGAAACAAACCAAAGAAGAACAATAACAATGAACAACCCAAGACCCAACCACAAACCCCTGCTGCCAGAAAACAACCGCAACGAAAACTGAAATTCCCATGTCTCATTTGTGGCGATGATCGCTACACTCAAGACTGCCCACATCGCGATGAAGTGGCCAAACTTTTCAAGGGAAATTCACAACCCGCTGTTCTCACTTAGCCTTTTCCGAAGCAACAATCGTTGGTTGCACAAACCTCCACATTGGGGCGCAGTTCCAACCAACCCCATGATGAGGCCTCGACAAGTGCCCACATTTACATGTTTAATGGAGTTAATATAACTACTCGCTCTGCGAAATATGACACGCCAGTTAAACTTGATAAACCGAAGATTGCTAACGGTTCTCCGTCAAACCCATTGCCATCCTCCGTCAATCCTCCATCTGTTAGCCCTCCATCCGGGCCACTCCATATTGAGAAACTTTCTTTTGAATCTATCTTCTGGTTTGTTAAACAAAGGAAGAGGAACTTACCGAAGGTGATTTATATCGAATGT
Organism: Picea sitchensis; assembly: GCA_010110895.2. NCBI lineage: Eukaryota > Viridiplantae > Streptophyta > Pinopsida > Pinales > Pinaceae > Picea > Picea sitchensis. The sequence goes on along the minus strand of SNQJ01S0023280.1, from coordinate 22,867 downwards.
GTTATCCTCCTCGAGCTCATTAAATAAAAAATAGGTACTCAGCTATCTGGATGGGGGAAAAAATTGAAAGGAGCAAGCCAAGCAGTCTCTTGAGAACATCATCCAACACTCCTTAGAGTCTCCCTTGAACACAACACTTTGTCATTTGCACATATCATAATCCACGAAACCTCTACACTGAGCCAATCCTTTGAGTTCCTTTCACTCCTTTGTGTCACCCAACGCAAGTCATAGTATCCATTGCATAGTTTTGGTCCATGTCATGTTTTTCTGTTGTGCCTCAGTGTTCAAGGGAAGTATCTGTCTCAAGAGTCAGTCATCCCAAATATCTTGCCTCAAAACCTGGGTCAGTCCATGTCCATTTGATCCACCAATTACATCTCTATGTTCATTTCGTGTCGATGATGAGGGATACATCAAGGCCCTCCCTCGACGAGTCTATTCCTGTCGACTCCAACACATTATCCAGGAATTAGACTTAGAAACCAGTTAGTACTTTGGGACCTGCATGCCTCAATGGCAGGCCTCCTCACGTTCGACAGTAGGTTTACATCATTGACCTCTGATCAAATGATTCCACGGGTGTTCGACTTCAGCTCATCTATTCACATTCGCCGGAATGTACTAGGTTACCTTGGGAATCATTGACATTAATGATGATCTCCCTCGCACTTGTTAACGGTTCACACCATTGACCGGTAATCAAGTGGTTTCTGCCATGTTCAACATCTATTCACATGGTTAGATTCATACTACATCGATATCGGTAAGAAGACCCTCGGTTGAGTGGTCACTTTGATATACGCTTTTCCCGGGTTGTGAAGGAGTTCTATTGGACAAATGACACATATATTGTTACATAGATCCACTTTGTATTGGTCGTGGCTATGTCTTGTCATCTCGTAGATCCACTTTGTATTCTTCGTGGCTACGAACGGTCCGAGTCATCAGAGTATAGATCCACATTGTATATTCAATGGCTATACCTTTTTATCAATACAATTATGGATCCACAGTGTATTTTATGGCGGCCATATCCTGCTCAGTCTTGATCACCCAAGCATAGGTATGACTGCCTTGGGTTTTGAAATATGTCATGATATTTGTTGGATGTTTGTGTGCAGCTTCTGCAGGTTCTCCGATTCTATACCCTTGCTTGGACGTCTACAAAGTATTTCAGTTATCAGTTGACATCTTCTAACTTCATACTTTGGGGGGAAATCTATTACATGTCAAAATTACTCAGCTGGATAAGTGTCGCATATTCTTCTCAATCGTCGTAAGTGTCGCATCTTCCTTAAAACTTTCGCAAGTGTCGCGAGTTGGTCACAAGTGTCACAAATGATGTTCGAGCTTACTGTCATGTCAACGACACTAAGGAGACACTTAAAACATCTCATGTGCTTGATTTGAAGAAGGAGAACTGGTTTATTGAAGTCAAATAACTCTTGACACCTAAAGAGATCTCTAAAACAAAGGTTCTGAGGGGGAGCGCTCCTCTATATCAGCTCTAGGAGCACTGGCGCTCCCCTACAAGGCTTCAGAGAGCGTTATAACGCTCCCCTTCCCCCTCTGAAGGAGTGTTTCTCATCTTGGGAGCGCTGGCGCCCCTCCATAGCTTACCAGGGAGTGGTACAGTGCTCGGATTCCCCTTCTAAGGGAGCGCTGCCTAATCTGAGGCAGTAGTTGGCCTGTTGAGGAGAATAAGGGGAGGATCTTTCGAGATTAGGAGGCAGTTGTGTTCGAATTCTTGGTTTCATCAAGAGATCCCTAATCTGAGGAGGAAGTTATCAACTTGTTCTAAAGATAACTCAAGAGGTTAAGCTCCTCTTAACCTATATAAGAAGACTCTATGATGGTGGAAAGGGTAAGAACTGCTGGTATGAAACTTATGATCTTGGAGAAAATACACAGTCAACCAAAGGAGAGTGATCAGTGAAGCTGTTGTTGTCCAAGATGTGGATATTTCAAGCAAGGGTTAGATGAAGAGGACCCGACGAAGTTTTCGCATTCGCATCTATGATTGTAAGTACTGTTGTTGTTATTCTCATCAATATGACACGCTTGGCCTGTTTCTTTCTAGTTTGTGTATAATGCCACATGAACTTATCATTAATTGATAGATCTGTTTTCAAATTAATATCAATAGAGTAGGAAGTGGTCGTATCTTGTTTTGTCCACAAGATCTAGCGATAAGTAAAGGATCGAAGCGCAACTAGGAGCGTGCAGGGACAAACTTCGATAAAGAGGTACTCCTATCATCCTTCCTTCTCATGTGTTAGTTTAGATAGATTTGAAAGGAAGTCAGTGTCCACGTTAAGCATTTTATATCTAGAGTTAGGGTCAAGATCTTAGAGGCAATCTACCTGTCCGTAGGGATATTTTCCTACAACAGCTGGATCCATGGGGATACCTTCGTCGGAGATGATATGCCCTATGTAGTGAATCTTCGATTGGTAAAACGAGCATTTAGACAATTTCCCTTACAATTTGTTCTCTCACTAACACTGTAGTACCCAGTGAAAGTGATTTTGATTCTCCTCCATTGTCCGAGAGTAAATCAAAATATTGTCAATGAATACTTGGACAAACTTGTCCAAGTACTCTCAAAACACCCCATTCATCAAACTCATAAATACCACTGGGGTGTTCGTCAGTCCAAATGGTAAAACAATAAACTCGTAATTTCCAAACATCGTCTTAAAGGAGGTCTTAGTGACGTATTTATCCTTGATCCATAACTGGTGATACTCTGATCTCAAGTCGATCTTTAAAAACACCATCTCACCCTTCATCTGATCAAACAAAACATCAATCCTCGGCAATGGATATCGATTCTTGATCATTTCCTTGTTCCATTGACGATAGTCAATGCAGAGTCTCCATGACCCATCCTTCTTTCATATGAAAATAATAGGCACACCCCATGGTAACACACTTGGACGTATAAGTCCCAGGTGTTAGGACCCTATAATGTACCTTTTTGTTCATACTTTTTTCTATCATTACATCCTTTTCCCACTCACATTTAAGCTTACATTATCACCTTAACCTATCTTTCCAAAGGTATATAATGTTTCTTCTCTTTTCTATATGTTTAATTTGTTTTACATGTAATTTTACATTACTCTCATACTTAGCCATCGATTAGAAACATATAGTTCCTGAAACAGTTCGAACTGCAGATTATTGTTGTTGCTTGAAGACCTGTTGCTGAAATAGTCAAAAGCATGCAAATCCCGTTGCTGAAACAGTCAGTGATCTGCGATGCTAGAACAACATATCACATAGCAGTAAGAATGAGTTGTTACACTGGCCGCAACAGCCACACCTTAAGCCAACATCAACATCACTGCTGCTTGAGACCACGTTGCTGAAATAGTCAGAACGAAAATCCCGTTGCTGAAACAGTCCGTGATTTGTGATGCTGAAATAGTATACAACAACAGTAACAAGAAGATAAATAAAGAATATGTTACACCAGCCGCAATAGCTACACCTCAACCCAACACCATTCCAATTATTGTAATAGCATTCTGCTACGAGAGATCAGGATATCCTATTCCAGTATAGAAGATTATATCTGACTAAGAATAGGATTTGTATGTGTACATGTAATTTGATGATCAATTGTATTGAGGGGATTCTCCTCTTTAAATGAGGGGAAATCATCATTAGAAGGGATCCTTTTTTCGGCTAGAAAGGAATTATAGAGAAGGACATGTTCACTTTGGATATTGTAACATGATACAATTGACAGATGAATAAAAGATTATTCTGAGCATTTCTTCATAGTTCCTTTCATTTCTGGGGAATCTTGTGAGAAGGGAGGGCCCACCTTCTTCACAAGATTCACCCATGAGTTATGTAGTGTGTTAGCATTATTTTTGTTCACGCCTTGATTAAACTCTATTTTGTTGAAACTCTACTTTACTGAACTTTGTTTTGCTGAAACTCTGCTTTACTGATTGTTACATTGTTTTCATACAATTCATGCTTGGGTAACTGTTAATCATTCTGATTGGTAATTATGCTTGATGAATTTATGAAAGTGTGATAATCAGAGACAGGTGTTGAAGATTCATGCTTGGGGAATAGGGTCTTGTTCTCTGTTATGAGATAGTTAGCCTTCAGTATGTGTCAATCATTTTGATTAGTAATGAGTTCATGAAAGTGTGATAGTTAGAAACAGGTGTTGAAGATTCCTGCTTGGGGAATAGGGTCATGTTCTCTGTTATAGAATAGTTAGTCTTTTTGCAGTATCCTAAAATATTTCTTTCCTAGGTTACTGTTTCTTAATGTAATCTAGGATTCTTTTGATAATTACTTCCTTAAACCTCGAACTCTGCAATAGATAGATTGCTTTTCTGTAATTCAAAGTAGAACTTCAGTCTGTTCAAGGCAAGGTGTGATTAATGTACTTTTACTACAACTCTAGATTGCTTTTGAGATTGAGCATATACAGTGTGTGATTTCCTTTGAAATAAACAGACCTCCCTGGGTTGACAATTTATGTAACACTTGATTGTTTAGTTAATAAGCAATTACAGTGACCAACACTAGGTCCAACAACTCCTTTTGTTGCATTCTCAACTCTTGTAACTCCGGGGTTGACATTCGATAAGGCATTATCGCTATTGGTTTAGTCCTCGATTTTAGGTCTATGGTAAATTCCAATTCCCTCTCTGGTGGCATCCCAGGTAACTCCTCCGGGAAGATGTTCGCAAACTCTCTCACCATAGGAAGGTGTTCTAGACCTTCCATTACTCCCTTCTCATTTAACTCAAGGATTTCATAAAGCTTAAATCCCTTGTGCATGTTCTTCCATAGCTACAAGGAAGAGATAAACCTCAGGGAAACTCCCTAGTTCTGAACTACAATCATGTGTCTTTGTCCCTCATCATCAACGAAGCTTAATCATTTTTTCTTACAGTTGAATATCGCCTCATATGATTCCAACCAGTCCATACCGATCATGATCTCATAAGATCCTAAGATCGTGATGTATAGGTTTTCCTTGGTGACAAACTCTCCTAGGTTAAGGGTACATCCCGTAACCTTCCCTCCAACCTTTTGTTTGGCTCTCGAATCCATCTCTACAAAGCTAAATTCATCTTGTTCGACTGCCTTTACCTTAATTATTTTTAGCGCTGCACCTGAAATCAAACTCTCGGTAGCACTGAAATCTATCAAAATACTAAGGGTTTGGTCAACGATGGTACTTGATGTCTCGAGCATAGTCGAATGGTGCTCTGCCTAGTGGTTATTCACTGCTGCATGAATCCAATGGGCGTTGCCCAAATCTCCCACAGCAGTGGATCCGACTGAAATAGATGTTCTAGTCCTCTCCACCGGGCAGTCGTATTGGTAGTGTGGCTCCACACATGTCCAACACCCCTTCTTTATTCTAGTACTTCCGGTACTCGAAGTAGAAGTTGACATGCCACCGGCTTCGAATCTTGGTATGTTCTACTGAACAGGCCTATACTATTGTTTTTGCGGTCGACGTTGTCGTTGATGTTTTGGTCCTTGGTAAGGAGTCTGTTGTTGAGGCCTTGGTCGCTAAGGTGTAGTGAAATTGGATCCTCTCTGGAAGCCACGATATCTGGGCATATATCTATCTGGTGTTTGATACTGCTACACACCAAATGACACCTGCCCTATTGGTCTCATTGGAGTCCTGCTCTTACCCTCGTTGATAAGCTCCTCCTCTTCTATGAGGTCCTTGTGGATGTCATCATGCAATGTATGAGGCATCAAAATCCTAACCTTTTCACATATGTTGACATTAAGGACAAACAAGAAACTGTTGAACTTAATTTTCTCGGTATTAAGGTCTGGAGCATACTGAAGAAACTCCATAAAATGGGCCTCGTACGGCCGCCCTGTTGCAAGGCGTTGAACTCATTGAGTTTTTACTCAATAAATTCCTCTAATAGGTACCTCTCTCAGAACCGTTCCTCGAACAATTCCCATGACATGTCTCTGACGACCATGTTCAATTGTGTCACAAGCACCTTCCACCATAAAAGAGTGTTCCCCTTCAGTTGAAAGACCTCCATGTGAACCTTCATGTTGGAGGTATATTCATGAAGTGAAAAGAACATCTCCATATTCTCCAACCATGCCTCGTTGGATGCGTCGTCTGGGGCACCAAAGAACTTGATAAATTTGACCTTCTCGAGTTCACGGTGAATGATACTAGTACCCATTAGAGCGCACGGTGGACCCTCAGGGGGTGATGATGCCATGGCCTCATCTATGTCCAAACGGCTGATCAGTTCCTTAGACATCTGCTGAAAAGACCTCATCATCCCAACCGCATCACCCACCGCTATATGTTCCTTCCCGACAACCTGCTCGTCTCCCTAGGGTTTAGACCCCTAAGGCGTGGATGCTACTAGAGGCATCGCTCCTCCTCCCCTAGCACCCCACTGTCTAACTCCACGGTGTCCTCTAACCATTATTACCTGCATGAATACAAATCAAATTAATTAGCAACCTTATAATTAGAAATGAAATCAACAAAATCTGTAGTGATCCAAAGTCACAGGCGAAACCCGCTCTGATACCATATGTAACAACCCCAATCATTACGACTCCAAGCAAAGTGAAAAGTGCATTTTTTTTTTTTTTTAGGTAGGAAGGAAATGACGACAACAGTTAAACCACACCACCTAACGATGAACACCATGCAATTCTAACCAAGCAATAGACAACAATGACTCTACACACTAGCACATCGAGCAACTGGGCGAAAAATGCATAAATCAAAAAGAAAGAAACGAATACCTACCACAAAACAAACATGACAATGCTTACATGATAAGGACAACATCCACAATACCGACACAACATCCTCGATGATCAATAAATAGAACCTCTATGGCACGCAAAACCAAACGCATGAAGGCATTACAACCCAAGTCCCAACGACCGTTACAAGGAACAACGCCCACTTCGGGAAGCACAAACTCCGGCCAGGTTATCATTTTCCTCTATCCCTTAGGTTGCGCAATCATCCCCTCATCATGAATCATGCCGTCACAAGGTGATAGGCGTGATGGTAATCCTGGCGCAACATACCCCATCTAGACCAATAACCCGAGAATACTTCAACGCGCTAGAAGACCGAATTAACTATCAAAAGAAAAGACGACTGACCCAAGAACCCAATCGACAAGTCAAAAAGACGACTATGACATTCATATGAAACAATAATTTCCTTGCGGAATAGAATCAATATGTACATAATAAATAATTTTCATTAAAACAAATAGTTCGTTGCAACTATCCTCCAAATCCCCAGATCAGATAAGTAATTTCCGAAGGAGGAAATCACTATTTTTTTAAACTGAAACAAAAGTAAAACATGTCTTTAACCATATAAGTCGTCGTCTTTACAAATTGAAACATATATAAGTGTTTCCTAAGGGTGATTTCGCTATCCTTTATCATAAAAAATATGCATTTAATTGTTGTCTTTAAATATAAATTTGTTGTCCCTTAAAGTTCCTTGTCGTCCTTTAATTATAAAACTGAAACAAATATAAGTATTTTCCTCAGGATGAGTTCGCTATCTAGTTAAGAAATCATAAAACAAGTTTTATAATGATTACTGAATTCGCTAAAATTCACCAATAAGAAAATCATGAAAATTGCTACAATAAAGTCAAAACAAAATTGACGTTGTCCAACACTACCAAATCGTTGTCTCCAATTAATCTTGTTGTCTATCATTGAATTTACTGTCTAGTAAATATATGTGAGAATGTTTTAAATTAATTACATGATATCTCTATGTTAAATAGGTTATATTGTTGTCATTTAAATATATTATAGGAAGAATTAATCTACGATATAATGGAAATAGTGTAAACATGTATATAGGTAAATTTATACAATAGAGTGTAATTATATAATAAATATATCGCATGTAAATTGCAACACAGAGTGTGAATATATAATGTAAATATATAGTGTAAATATATATCGCAGAAGATACATAGTGTAAATATATATATCGAAAGTTAAAGACCAGTGAATACTTATTATAAAGACTACTCATGGGCTTAGTTCCTAATGAAGAAGATAGTGCTTATTAAATCTGTACATCGTGGGATAGGGGAGCTTTTCCTCGTTCATGTTCCGAAGGATACTGTAAGAAATGTTTTTCTAAATGGTAATTAATAGAATGAGCTGAAAAAATTAGTGTTTTACTAAACGAAATTTCACTAAAACCCAAATTCACCCAACATAACATTGCTTAAAATGACATGGATTTCGTAATACAGTTGTCATGTCACAATTTGTACATTTTTAAAAACTTTTCCCAAAATGGATATAATCGTTAAACAAATTTTTTTTCGAATCTCTAAGTGTACGTTCACCTTACTGGACTGAATATGATGGAGAAATAAGATAAATATTGAGTGAAATATGATAGTACTATCTTATAAAATCTATAATTAATTTCGTTGCCGTTAAACACCACCATTTCACTATAGAAACACCATCAATCGCACAACAAACACGCCACACACGCTACCCATTCAGACAGAAAAATACACCCCCATTTACACTATAGAACACCGTTATTTCCACAGTAAACAAATCGCTGCCAATACATAGTCATACAATGCAATAAATTCACCCAACCAATTACACTGTCAAATGCAGCCATCAATTCGTCGTCACTCATAAAATTTGGGAATATCGATGTTGAAAATAAGCTCTATATATCAGTCAATGGGGATCGTTACCACATGTATTATAACGTTGAATATAAAACATTGACCCATCATTTAAACTATGAATATAAAATCGCCAAATATAAACTGTGAATACAAACTAGTTTCCATAGGTATAAAATCATTGAATATACATTTTTTGACCCATCATTTAACTATGAATATAAAATCGTTGAATATAGACTATGAACATAAACTATGAATATAAAATCGCTAGATATAAAATGTGAATACAAACTAGCTGCCATAGGTATAAAATCGTTGAATATACATTTGTTGACCCATCATTTAACTGTGAATATAAAATCATTGAATATAGACTGTGAACATGAACTGTGAATAAAAAATCGCTAAATCTAAACAGTGAATAAAAAATCGCTGCCACCCAATATATAATCACTGCTATGGTGTAAGGGATATCACTGGTAATAATCTATTAAATATATGCAAAGAATGTCTTGATACATATCATAAAACGTTGTCCCAAAATTTTACTGTCAAACATTAAAAATTGTCCAAACGCAGTCAATAGGAAAAGGGTAATCCCTGACTTTACAGAGGGTAATTCACAGACAAGAAAAATGGTAAATCGTTGTCATAATAAAATGGTAAAATGCAGAGAGTATTAAGATATTCATGGAGAGGAATGATAAAAAATACGTAGAATTATTCAATCACAAGAAGGCACAATGACAATCATTCTACCAAGACTCAATCAACGCAGAGATGAGTAAGGGTAGACAGTTGGGAAAATTTTGATCCTTCGCTCATCATCCATGCACAGAAAATCAAGGCATTAGAATCTGTAGGTCTATAAACATCGAAGTGACGATCGTCGATTTGGCTCCTAGTCGACTCCTCAGGAATGGACTGATGAACTAGGGATAAGAGCGGAAGATAAAACACAATATAATCATAATAATCAATAAAACCCACACACATAAGTTACTGAAATCAGAAGTTGGTTCGCTAAAGGAAATCCATCAGAAAATAGAAAGAAAGGGGATTACAATACCATAGGAAATCAGGTGCAAGACAATGCATGGAAATGAAATCTTAAATGAGCCTAGATAACTAACATGAGTAAATTGAAATTCATTGCAAGTAACAATTAAACTAGCGTACCTTAGCCAAATGTGATTTATCAGTAGTTTCTGTCCTGCGCCTGCTCCAACAAGCTTTTGCTTTTCAACCGATTTGACCTCACTGGTACCTCCCAGCCAACACTAGGGGTACTCTTCTTCCCCCTGATCCCCCCGAGATGCAAAGGGGCCACACACACTATACCAGAGAACAACTAGCACCTAGCTCGCCTCGCAAGGTTGAGCTACCACTCGTTACCCATGCTGGGTATCCTAACTCCCACAAGATAAGTCAGTCAAGACAAAAATTCTGCAGCGTAACGTTACGCATAAATATAAGATCCATAGCCCTCCTCCTCCATTCTTTTTATAGAGTTTTCAAGTGATTTATTTCCCAAAATCTCTTTTAATTTCTTTTTCATTAATTTAATCAGAAAAAACGTTCCCCGTACACATGTCATACATCGCCCTAGTTGCACCAGAAATTAATTTCATTATTTATTTAATTATTCCTGTTTCCCTCACCCACCAAAAACCATTCCTAAAAACGCTCCTTGGTGTCCCAATATCCCCTTACACATTTTAAATGACTTACACCTTTACTAAATTCCTAGTTGAGTTCATAATTAGAAATTTCTTAAAGGCAAGATTCCTTACTATGTCAGACATTAATATTTTTCCTTATGTTTCCCTTTTTCTTTATGTTTCCCCTTTTTCCCTTAGTTTCCTATTTTTTTATGTTTCCCTCTTTTCCCCTTTTAACTAAAAATCAAATTAGCACGTGTAGAAAAACCACCTTTTACCCCTTTTTATTTTTAATTAATAAATTTTAATTAGCATATGTAGAGAAAAAAAACAATCATTTCCCTTTTAAAATTTTAATCCCCCATTGAAATTTGATTTTAATAATTTAATTGAATTTCTTACCCCCTCCTTGTTACATGTTTAATTATGATTAATATTTTTTTTTTTTTTTTACCACATGCGTTACATAGACCTAGATTTTAATTTCACTCAACTGGGAGACATTTTTATTAGGGGAATTGTTTTTAAATCTTACTTACCACATCATTCATTTTAAGGCCGACTAAGTTTATTCACTTACCTATTGAAATCATGACGTTCCCTTTAGGACACACTAGTTTCTCCAAGGGTGACACTTGCCTTTTTCTATTTTCCTTGCGCGACGTGCCCTTCAAGACACACTACATGCTCCAAGGGTGTCACTCACCTCTTTTTGTTTTCCTTGTGCGACATGCCCTTCAGGACGCACTACATGCTCCAAGGGTGCCACACACCTCTTGAATGACTTGGTAGACATAAAAAACCCCTGGAGTCAATACTCCACTAGGTGATATTGTGGGAGACTAAGGGCCTCTAAGGAATAAATCCTTGCCTTATTGTTCGCCCCTTAGAATCATCGTGAGTGGCTATCACAGTCTTCCCTCACGACATCATGGGTCTTCTCGAACTAGGTAATAGTTAACCTACATTTTGAGCCATGGTGGGAGTACTAGTAGGTTGTGGCAGGGTTTATGTCCACACCTCTCCCTCAAAGTCTCTGTTTTTCGTGCATGACCCCTCTACTCCACATGTGATTCTATTCGGCAATCTATCGTCATCCTGCATCATCAACAAATCAGGTCAACAATAATAACCAATCATCATAACATCTAATCAAATGTACATATGTCATATCAACAACAATCAAACCCCAATAGTCCACTCCTTGACTCAATACGAAGTCCAAGGGGTTTCATCAATGCCTCTTCATCCTTGAGTTCCAAAGTCCTACACACTTAGAAGAACCTAGTCAATAGCACTTGTCTATGTAAACACAAAAAATGACATATCATCATATCCATAATGCCTCATAATCATAATCAAATGGCCAAAAGTATAATAATACGGATCACTTACAAGCAAGTGTCCTCAAAGAATAAGTTCTCTCAGTGCGCACAAGAGAAGGATGTTACACACACCACCTCTTGGTCTAAACTTCGTCCTGAAGTTTCACAATATATAAGTGCCGAAATAATGTGTATTACAATATCATAATTCTATCTATCAAACAAAAATGGAAACTGTTGGTGCATATCATATGCGTCCTCTTAGGTCGTCGAGTGCGAAGTATAGTTGTCCCACTACACCTTGACTGGATATATTGTTTGACACCATAGCTATTGAATGCGATGATCCAAGAAGCGGATCAGCTCAGTCATGCACGCACCCTCATCAGATACATGCAAGGAACTCATGTCAATAAAATGTGTAGGATCACTAATATAATGTCTCAAAACAAATATGTGAAAAACATCATGCATACACCTCAAATAATTAGGCAATACTAGTCGATAGGCCACGAGCCCCTTCTTCTCCATAATATCGAAAGGTCTAATGCAGGAGCATCGCTCCCACGCCAGCCAGCCAACACAATGCTCATTCAATGAAGGAGGACAGGTGCAGCCCTCTCGTTTCAAATTTTGAATTTGAAATCAATGTAATTAATGTTTTGTAAGGTCGTGGAGCCATAAAGCTATTCCTTTGAGCAGGTTGTATTTAAAGATGGCCTTTAATGGTTGTAAGGCTAGGATCTAGATCCAATTCAGACTAGACAACCCATTCAATGTAATTCAATGTAATTGAATAGAGTAGGTGAGATGGAGGGAAGAGCTCGAAGATCCCCCTCATGTAAAAGATCCTTTGTATGTAGGAGAAGAGAAGAAGTAGTTGAGATATAGGAGAGCTCTATGAGAGTTAGAGTAGAGGAGAGAAGGATCCGAGACTTTGTCAAAGTCTGAGCTCAAGAACACCTTGTAAAGGAGACATTTCATATTAATATAAAGAGCAGATTTCCTACATGAGTTTGTGTGTGTCTTTATGTGTTTATGAATGTCTTTGTGTGTTATTTATATGTTGTAGATGTATGTTAGGTATGAATTTGCAGGGAAAAATAGGTTCTGCTATCTGTGGTTTCTTTGACTCCAGGTTTGGGGTTCTTTGAGGCTTTATTCCAAGAGCGTTGTTATTGGATAAACCCATAAGTGTGGACACAAACTGATCTCCCTAGATCCACCTGGATCTAGAACAAAGCAAGACATAACATGACTCTTTCCCTAGATTTTAACCATATAATTAAGTAGGAGGCAAGAACAAATGACGTACCTTATGATCACTTCCTATGGTCTTTGTTGCTCCCTCTTCACTTCAGTGCTCTCGTGCAGCCAAGACTAAGACAACACAAACCAACCAAAGTGAAGAAAGTACAATCTAGTCAACAGACAATCTATGTATATGATCAAGGAGTTATACAATAAATTGGACTTAGCTTTATGGGAAAGGGACATATTACTGTATCATATTAATGGAAAGTAAATATTACAACCTGAAACTTGATGTCGCAAACTTCCTTTCGATGGCCCTTGGCTCTGACACACACACTTGCTCACTTGCATGAAGAAGATCAACCACCTTTGATAAACTTGCTGGAGTTTCTTAGCTGTTGTAGCATCAGTCCTTCACACAATTCTTTCACTAATTATCCAATGAATCTTGCTTACCCTTGCTTGCTTCTTTGCTTGCTTAAACTTCTTCATGAGACTTCACTCAATATACAGGAGAGAATGAATTGGTTACTAGGATAAGAATGATCCCAAAATATCAGGGAATCCAGTAGTAGGATGACCATTCGAATGCCATCTCATCCTTCTAGAAGATTCCCTTCTAGAAGCATCGAGAATTCATCTTTTTCCTTTCTTTAGAAAGAGTTCACACCCTAGAAGTTCAACACAGTGCGAACTTCTCACACTCTGGCTTAAAGCAGCCCACGAGAATCATACATTGTCGCAGGCAAATGTATTAGTAGCCTGCAAACCTGCTTCAAAAATGATATTTCTGGAAAGAGAAGAAAGTAAATTTTCTCAGGAGAAAGTTCTTATGAAGAGCCTGAGTACACCATCATCAATACATCATCATGATGACCAAAATCATGGGTAACAGAATGCCCCCCAAAGTATGAGGCTGGAACTAGTGACAACCGATAGACTTTGTAAGCTGCATGTGTGTGTCGAGAACTAGGAGCACATCTAATCGGAAACCTGTGAACAACCAAGCATCTGCAGAATATCATATAGATCAATTCTGAGGTAGGAATTCCCATACTCAAATCACAGACTGATGACATTATAGACATGGGTCATGGCCACCAATCATACACTATGGATCCATGTCGTCAAAATATAGCATAGCCACCGGAATACACTATGGATCTATGCGAGAAATTTCAAATGAAGATGACATAGCCATGAGACATACACAATGGATCTATGTGTCACAAATTATACATACTCCATCACAACCTGGATCACAAAGATGATATCCATTGTCTTCAATTTCGTCGCCCAAAGTACGAATCTAACCATGTGATTACATGTGTTGAAGTCGAACATGGTAGAAACCACTTGTTAACGGTTTCATCAATGACCGGTAATCAAGTGGTTTCTACCATGTTCGACTTCAACACATGTAATCACATGGTTAGATTCGTACTTTGGACAACGAAATTGAAGACCCAGATATCATCTTTGCGATATAGGTTGCAATGGAGTATATATAATTGGTGATACATAGATCCACTGTGTATTTCTCATGGCTATGCCGTCTTGATTTGAAATTTCTCGCATAGATCCTTAGTGTATTCCAGTGGCTATGCTATATTTTGACGGTATGGATCCATAGTGTATGATTGGTGGCCATGACCAATGTCTATAATATCATTAGTCTGTGATCTGAGTATGGGAATTCCTACCTCATAATTGATATATAAGATATTCTACAGATGCTTGGTTGTTCGCAAGTTTTTGTTTAGATGTGCTCCTGGTTCTCGACACACACATGCAGCTTACAAAGTCTATCGACTGTCATTGTTTCCAA
>SNQJ01S0023279.1:0-66187 GCA_010110895.2 Picea sitchensis | reverse complement strand
ATAAATTTAAAATTAAGTTCAAAATATTCTTTGAAATTTGATATGTTAGATCTAGATATTATAGATATTAAATATAGATCTAGATCTATATATATTTACAGATTTATTTTAAACAAAAGGAAGCAAACGGGATGTGACATCGTCGCGGGTGTCCAGATCTATGGCCAAGTCGTGGGCATGCCCATGGCTTGGCCCCGGAGCTGGACACCCGCGACCATGTCACAACAGAAATTGAATTAAAAATTAAAAAAATAATTTAAATTTAATTTATAAATTATAAATAAATTTAAAATTAAATTCAAAATATCCACACACTAACGTTGTTTGTGGAGATTTTCTAGATATTATCTTAAACGAAAGGAATCGAACGGGTTGTGACATGGTCGCGAGTGCCTAGCTCTGTGGCCCACGCCTTGGCCACAGAGTTGGACACCCACGACCATGCCAGAGACTAAATTTAATGTAAATTTCATTTCTAAATTAAATACCAATTTAAATTTGAAATGAAAATATGTACATACCTACAGATGAGAACGCTCGTCCTCCAGTAGAACACCACGCCAACAACTCAAATAAAAAACGACCACAACAAATGACTGCGCAAACCATTCCGCCAATAGCTCTGCCTCAGATCTGGACACCCGCGGCCATTTACAAAGAAAATTTAATTAAAAATTAAAAAAAATTATTTTAATTTTATTTCTAAATTACATACAAATTTAAATTTGAAATTTGAATATTTACATACCTGTAGCAGATCCGAACACCCTTCTTCCCACAGAATACCGCGCCAAAAGATCTACAACAAGCTTCGCCAACAGACAACACCCACAGACCGACCAAACACGCAAACAACTCTGCAACAAGCTCTGCCAACAACTCTGCAACAAAATCTGCCAACAGAAAATGCCAAGCTCTGCCAACAACTAACGACAAACAATCACAACAAATGACCACAACAAATGACAACAACTATCACTCAAGCTCCGCCTCACTATCACTCAAAAGGCCTCACTATCCCTATCACTCGCCAATAGCTCAAAAGAACAGATAGTTACAATGTGAGGTTAATATATTAAAATGTTTTTGGCCGAAACATTCTTTTGGCCGAAATATCGTTCGACCGAAATATCTTTCAGCCGAAAGAATATTGTCGGATGAAAAAAATACGTTCGGCTAAAATTCTACACGAAAATCGAGGGCGTCGTCACTGTACCGTTCGATTTGACGTTCAATTGTTCGGTCGAAAATAGTTCGGACGAAAAAAGTATCTTTCGGTGGAAAATAGTTCAGCCGAAAAGATGTGTTTCGAAATTTTCGCGATCCAATTGTCACGAAAGTGTAACCCATATTCATGATTTCACCCCTCATTTAAGTTTTGTAAGGTGAAGTATTATCACTAAGTAGCTATGGACACTATCTTTGTAAAAGATAATAATGCAAAATATTATTTATGTGTGGAATTTTTCCATCATATCATGAGTAAAAGAGTTTTGAAGAAATTACCATCAAACTTTAATATAATGTGATTGAGATGGATTTTTCTGTCTCCATTTGTAAAAAGGAACTAGGCACATTGATTGTGTTTCTCACTAAATGAATGCTCCTTGGAGCACTAGTTTTAGGTGACAACTCTTTTAGTTTCCAAAGTGAGGAAGACACTAAAAAAGACACTAGTATAACTCAGGAAAATGAAATAACAATCATTTTAGGATGAAGTTTAAACTTTTATTTTGTTATTTAACTAATTATTAAGGAACAATTTGTGCACATGTACATATGCAGTCATTAATTTTTTCCTTAAAAAAAAATTGGAGTTGTTAGACCTTCCCATTTTATAGCTTTTTGTTCCCAAAAACTCAAAAATGGAAGAATTTGGTTTTGGATATCCCATGTAGCTCTTGACTCTCGTTGGTTCCTAAATTTGAACTAGAAACTAGAACAATATTACTTGCAACTCTCTAAGTTGAATGATAACAATTTCAAATGAATTTCTTGTATTTTAAAATGTATTGAATTTATCTTATGTGTGAAAATAGGATACAACCCTAAAAACTATATAGAAAAACTATGATACAATTGCAAATTTTTTATTAATAGTATTAAACAAAAAGTCTCTAGCTATCCATGCTAAGAACTCCTAAGTAAGCCTAATGGTTAAAAAAATATGTTTTTTCCTTAAAAATGATAAATTTAAATCCTACAAGAAATAAAAATATGTATATTCATAGACTAAATAGTCAAATCTCTATGAAAAAGGACCTCTCTTCATACAAATAAAAATTTCTCATACATTAATTTTTTTTATATTGCAATAAAAGGATGATATATCAATTTGAAAGATTTCTTATTTTATAAATAAGAAACACTTAAAATTTCTAAGTATATAAAATAACAAAACGATATCTTAAGGACAAATATAAATAAATAAAAATCCCTTATTTCATATTTACATATATAATTTTGTCATGTAACTAAATTATTTTTAAAGTGGAATTGAATCATCATTTCATGATTACCGTCACATAGCCCCATTGATGATACTAGATGCCAATGTTACTAGTGTCTTGTTCGTGGAAAATAAGTTTTAGGCTTGTAGGCTTTTGTGTGTGAATTATAAGTTTGGTAACACCGTGTAAACTGTTTTTTTTCTTTTTTAAAACGCAACATTGCAGTAAAGAAGTTTGTATGGACTTTGGTAATTGAAAAGTCTACTTGATGTGATCAAATAACGGAAAGAAAAATCTCTTTGGTCGGAGGTTCCTGAAATCAAATCCAATCTTTCGGTCCGTTCATAAATTTCTAATATTCCTTAAGAAGGACAAACAATGGATAAATAATATTGACATAGCACATGGTCCCCATTTCTCTTTGAGTTTTAGCAAAAAAATCCCAAAATTTTATCGACACACGTCGGGCGCCGTAAAAGCTCACATACAGACAGCAATGTCACAGGAATAAGTCGCTCCTTTCGCAAATCGTCCCGACCACCAAATATAATTAAGAAAGAGAATACGCTTATCATGAAACGCGGCCCATGGACAATTGGGATAAATAAATACGTCATACAGTGCATCCTCGAACCTGGACACATTCAATAAATAAAGAAATTGGACTAATCAAATCCCACTGACCTCCAATATAAACTTTATATATAAGCATCTCTGCCCAATGAAAACCACCCAACTAATCTCTTCTGTTGTGAAAACAAACCGGAAAAACAGGCGCCTACAATGTGTTCGGAGAGGATGCACTGAAGTTGTTCCTTGATGGCCCACATCATACATGTTCTCCGGACCCATGGATTGTATTGTCAAACAGCCATTATCATTTCACCATCTCCACCACCTCCCTACTCTCATGGGCAGTAGGCGGTTGTCCTGTCTATATAAATTCTCAACTCCACTCTCCCTTCCCATAGCATTCCTTTCCATTCCCATCACTTGCATTTCCATTGGATTTCGTTGAGATGGCAGGGACTCTTCATCATCGTTTTCCTTTCCTCCTGCTCATCGTTTTCTCTATAATCTGCTCATATGCTTACTCTGAGCCACATTCTCCATCTGCCAGCCCGCCTTTCCATCACAATGATAAGCCTTTGCCAAGGCATAATCCTCCGCTAACCCCGCAACCACACGAGAAGCATTCTCATTTCCCTGGTCATCAACCTCCCCATGACCACATGAAGCCACCTACTTCTCCCCCACATCTTCTGGACTTCCCCCATCCTTCTCCCCCGGGGAAACCCCGTTATCCCATTAAGCCTCCACCCCGTGAAGGAAATAACGCCCATCACCCCAAAGTTGTACCGCTAAATCCCCATGTCCACATAATTCCACCCGCTGCTCCCCGTGATCAGAACCCAAAGCCCGCTCCAAACAAATATCAGCCGCCACCCACCCCCATTGATGATCACAGACCACCTTTTCCTCTTAATCCCAGAACTCCGCCCCTTCACAAGATGCAGATAGCCACTCCCTTCGACCACAACACGAAGAAGCCCATTCATCATGGAAGGATTGTCCCTCCTTCACACTCTCCCCACTTCTACAAATCTCCACCCCCTCATGATCACCATGGTGGCATCTACGCGGCGCCACCTCCCAAGCACCACTAATTACTGTAAGTTCTCTCGGCTCCTCTACTTCTACATACTAAACACCCATATCTCTCTGGTGCATAACAATATTCGAGTAGAAATGTTTTAATTTAAATCCTTTCGTCTTGTTTACTGTATTGTAGGATGACAACAAAGACGCAACGTGTACATTATACAGAATAATAAGGCGAGGACGTATGTGCACGAGAGGCGGCTCGGACTCTACTAGCTAAGACATATAGACATATTGTATAGACAGATCTTATCATCTATACTGCGCTATGCTAAGATCAGATCACAGAGCAAGATCTGTTTCAGACAACTATGCTAAAATAATTTGTATAATTCGGATAGTTTTAATAGAATAATATAAGTTATAATTCGGTTCTTCGTTTAATCTCAATTAATATCCGAACTATTTATTGCCTATACGCTCACTTGTTTATGTTCATCAATGTGGCAAACTACATAGTGGTTTAATGGCACTTTGATTTGATGTAAACGTTTCACACCATTCTTGTTACAGTGATCATTTTATAAAGTGTGACAGGTTAAGGGAAGTAGCATCAAATAAAAACTGTGAGGATTTTATAATTGAACATTAATACATGCAATTATTTATGCAATTTTATAAACTGTGACATGTTAAAGGCATTAACATCAAATGAATATTCTGAAGATCCGAAGAGTTTATACCTAGAACAATAATAAATGAATACACTGAAGAGTTTATTCTAACATTAATATAAACCAGTGATATAATGTATGAGATGATCATTCTTTTTAACTTGTTGTAATTCGTTGTTTACAAGTATTTTAGTATATTATGTCTGTGGTGTTAACGTCATTTTGCTTCCTCTTATTATTTGTTGATGGTGGATCGTGGCATGTAATGTGGAAGGATTTATGTACATATTTGAGAGGATCAAACAACAACATATTTTCAAAAGTGTTGAGTGCTTAAGTATTTTCATGTTTATAGGCCTAAATATCTCTCAAGACAAATGTATCATGCAAATGAACTTTAGCATTGTTGTTAAAATACGGAATAAAAAAAATTAAAAAGAAACAAATCACCAGAACAAATTACTTTCGCAGATGAGGTAATGGAGGGGACAGTGAAGTTTTTGATTGCCCCCTGTTAGTCTAACCTGAGTCGAGACACTACCTACAGATGAAGGATAAACTAGTAGGTCAGGAAAAATGAGAAACGAAAAATGAGTAACTATGATTATAGTCATCATTGTTGTCTCTGTGTAAAGACTGAGACGTCTATGATTTGCATGGTCTCCCTTTGGCACGTCTAGGAAAAATAGGAATATGAAGTTTACTACAACTCTCCATGACAACTCTCTATCAAGAAAAAACATCTGACCTGTTCTAAGAGGATTTTCAAATGGATTATTTTATTAAGCCGAAAGGTGTACACCTATTGACACTGGGCAGATTTAATAGGGGTTTAGTGCTTAATAAGTTTTCTATGGACAAGATTAAATATGGCTGGAATATTCTTAGTAATCACCAGAACAAATGAGATAATGGAGGGGACAGTGAAGTTTTTGATTGCCCCCTGTTAGTCTAACCTGAGTCGAGACACTACCCACAGATGAAGGATAAACTAGTAAATCAGGAAAAAATGAGTAACTATGATTATAGTCATCATTTCTGTCTCTGTGTAAAGACTGAGACGTCTATGATTTGCATGGTCTCCCTTTGGCACGTCTAGGAAAAATAGGAATATGAAGTTTACTACAACTCTCCATGACAACTCTCTATCAAGAAAGAACATCTGGCCTGTTCTAAGAGGATTTTCAAATGGACTATTTTATTACGTCGAAAGGTGTACACCTATTGACAATGGGCAGATTTAATAGGGGTTTAGTGCTTAATAAGTTTTCTATGGACAGGATTAAATATGGCTGGAATATTCTTAGTAGTCACACAAAATAAATGGCTGTGATCTCAATCATTAACTTCTTAGCTATTATAAAAACATCCTTTTATGTGTTTCTCTTTTTACATTTACCTAATCATATTTAAAAATTACTTTGATAGCTAACTGATTGCCACTTAAGTTTTAAAATATTAACACCACATAAATGAAAGGCAGTCATTTATTTGTTAATCAATAATAAAATTTAATAAATTCTTTACCAGCTAATACATTTTGGCGTTAGCTACTGTGCTAGTATTATTATAATGGAGGACTTTCAAATGGACTATTTTATATTATTATAATGGTGTGACGGTTTATATGTTATTTTTTTGAGGATGCAGATTTCAATTTATCAGAATTGAAAGAACCTTCAGATTGTACCGCGCAACTATTTAACACGTTCTCGCCATAAGATATCGTTTAGTGAGTATGAGATAGGGGTCGTTATATGTTTTTCCTTTTTAATCCGATTTGGTCAAAAATTTGAGTCGGATGCAACTCTGTAAGTTCAGAATTTCAGCACTTGTGAGGGGCTGTAGGTGCGGGGTTAGCTATTATAAAAACATCTTTTTATGTGTTTCCCTTTTTACATTTACCTAATCATATTTAAAAATTACTTTGATAGCTAACTGATTGCCACTTAAGTTTTAAAATATTAACACCACATAAATGAAAGGCAATCATTTATTTGTTAATCAATAATCAAATTTAATAAATTCTTTACCAGCTAATACATTTTGGCGTTAGCTACTGTGCTAGTATTATTATAATGGAGGACTTTCAAATGGACTATTTTATATTATTATAATGGTGTGACGGTTTATATGTTATTTTTTTGAGGATGCAGATTTCAATTTATCAGAATTGAAAGAACCTTCAGATTGTACCGCGCAACTATTTAACACGTTCTCGCCATAAGATATCGTTTAGTGAGTATGAGATAGGGGTCGTTATATGTTTTTCCTTTTTAATCCGATTTGGTCAAAAATTTGAGTCGGATGCAACTCTGTAAGTTCAGAATTTCAGCACTTGTGAGGGGCTGTAGGTGCGGGGGATAATCTATAATCCCGGAGGTCATATCATAATCGCCTGGAATCTTGGATCTATCACAAATAATGAGCCAGAGGCTTATGCCTTAAATTGGTTCAATCCATTGGGGTTTGAAACTTAACAATCTGCGGAGACTGCATGATGGTGATCAGTGCCGCTGTACAAAAGAATATGACAGGAGGTAATGTTTAGTTTGGGATAATGTCAAGGTTTCATCTCTCTATTACAAAATCTAGACGAATAATCCCTTTTTCATATAAAAAGAGGCCTAAATTATGAAGCTGATCATATCGCTAAAGAGGGGACTAGCCTAGGGAAACGTGAACTCATAGTCAATGGAAGCGTTAGGATTCTCCGCATCCCCTAAAAGTTCATGAAGTGGGTTTTCATCAAAGTGCAAGGTTGTCAGTATGTTAGATTAAATGTACCAAACCTTGCACAAATCAAAGGACACAGTATCGACATTCACTCCAACGTGTCGAGTGAATGGGTTAGCTCTTCCAGACTTCGACGTGATGGGTCTATTGATTCCGTCCAGGCATTCTCGTGGTGATACTTGCTTCGTCCAGCCCCATATCGATGGTCCTTCCCTCCCGCTCCTTGGCATTATCTCGACCACCAGGTTCCATAATCTCCTTTCTAAAGGTTTTTATTTCCATTTTCGTCCATCTTTGAGCCTCTTCAGTTTTTTTTCTCTTGATTTCGGGGTTAGTCATGTTTAAATTATGTTTGGGGTACATTATGTAAGTGGGGTTTACTTTGCATACGGGTTAAGGTTGGGTGTTTTCTTGCTTCAGTACTCCTAGGCTTTCTTTCAATTTCTCTCCTATGAATCTAGTGACCTCTCTCTTGGTTGTTTGCTCCTTCTTCATCGGTCACGGGTTGGTATATTTTACCCCAGGAACTCTGAAATATGCGCCCTCACTTGTCCTTTTGAAATTCGGGTTTCTCCGCCCCTTTGGTTCTTAGGTCCTTCTGATTTGAGCCATTGAAGTTTAATCCTGCTTCACAAGTACCTTGTGGTGCCATTTACAGTCCTGTGCAGCCTTTGGGGTTAGGGAGAAAAGTTCCTTGTGGTGCCATTTACAGTCCTGTGCAGCCTTTGGGGTTAGGGAGAAAAGTTATAATCGACCCAGAAATTATTTTGTGCAAAGGTTCTTTCAGAGATAAGAATGCTCTCGTCCGCAAGGGCCCTTCAGGGTTCCTTCCTTACACATGGTGTTATTTCTTCTGGTCTCTGTGGTGTTAAATATAATGTAACCTCAACAGGCTGACTATACACTACCAGCTGTCCTCGCCAGGTGTACTTTCTATTCTTGTTTTGCTTGAGCCTATTTAGCTCAGCTATTTCCCTTTGCATAGTATCTTTTTAATGAACTTCTTCATGTACTCGTTTTGTACTCTTCTTCTTATATTCTAATATACTGTTTTCTGTTCTATTCTTCCTCTCTGCATTTCTTGCTTCTCAATTTATCATGGTATCAGAGCTACAGTAGTAAGCTTCTTCACGTAGGCGGGAGAGCAACACGATCCTCAAATAGCGCAAAGCTTACACGGATCTTGAGAGCATTCGACATAGACTTTTCACAAGGCTTGGAGAGTTGTCCATCATACTCTTTAAAGATCCTCGTAGGAAGCTTCCACGAGGGCAAAAGATCGTTGTAAGAAGCTCACGCAACGTAGCAGAGCATACTACGCTCATAAGTTTCGAGGAACAGAAACACGAGAAGGAAGCGGAGATCAAGAAGGAAGAAACAATAAGATTCTTGTATAATTTTCAATAATCATCAAAGAGTCACGAAGAAGAGCTGCAGGAGGCGGGAACTCTTGAAGAATTCAAAGCATTTGTTCAAATTCGTGAAAGATAGTTGCAAAAAGAAGAAGCATTTAAAGCATTTCGGAAATCACTCAAATCTGTCAAAGATTGGAGCAGAGAACAAAGAACTCGTGAAATTCTTTCAAATCTTTGAAAGATTCACGAATTTTTCTTCCGCAGGAGAAAATTCCTTCAAACACATCAAAGATCGCATCAAAGGAGAAAAGAATAGCCAGCGCAGCAGAAAGATCCGTCCTCCGAAAATATTAGAGGCGAAAATCCAGTTCAGAAGGGACGAGGAGAGCACGGAAAAGGTAAAAGAATTTCAGCCGTTAAATCTTCTGCAGAGGACCGACAGTCGTTCGATTAGCGAGAATGTGCACGAGGTTTAGTCCTCTGCAGTGCACAGGAGAAATTTCGACTTGTGAAGTTGCGAAATCCTGAAATCATCTGGACCGTCCATCAAGAGACACGTGGCGAGATCTCGGCATGTCGCTGACTCGCAAGGTGTAAAGATCAGAAGACAGCGGTGAGAATTCGTGAATTGCGAAATCACGAGTCATTCTAGACCGTTGGATCACGAAAGATAATGAGCCGTCGATCTTATCCCATCGCAAAATCGGGGATCGGGAGTTGGACGAGCGAAGGAGACTGCTCTCCAAAATCCCGATACGCAAAATTTCGACATCACAAATCGCGAAATCTCGAGAGGATTGTGAGTCGTCCATCTCAGAGGACAAGTGGCAGCAGATCCAAGTGCCATCATTTCGGCATTTCGGAGTTCAGGATATCGGAGGTCTTGTTGACGAAAGGTCGGGACACTCCATGGCGAAAGTCCCAAAATCTCAAAAAGATCACAGTCGTCCATTTGTTCGGACACGTGGCGAACATCGAGGAAACCGTCGGCATCTCGGCTACCGGGGTTTCAAGTTGACAGAGGATTTGGATTCGCAAGTCACGAAACCGCGAAACGACAAGGACTGTCCATCTTAAGGGGACGCGTGGCAACAATCTAAGCCTTCGGGGAAAGTCCTGAAAGGAAAGGGCCATCAACATTTCGGTAAATCGGAGATCGGGGAATCGAGGAGTCAGAAGAGCTCGCTATCAGGGTTCATGAAGTCGCGAAACCCAGAATCCCAAGAAGATTTGGACTGTTAGATCACAGGAAGATCTTGACCGTTGAATTGTCCAAAGGCAAATTTCAGCATTTCGGCATTTGAAGTCCCGAAAGCATGAAAGGAGGATATCATAACTCGACATATCGGGGATCCCACAGACAGAGGATCGGGCCACTTCGCATCACGAAGTCTCAATTCATGAAATCCCGAAAAGGCTTTCGAGAAGGGCCTTTCCAGCATATTTCACATTTCGGCGATTTGAGAGACAAAGAACTGGAAAATCCCGTAGCGCTTTAACCTTTAGGCATGTGGTCACATTGATCGGAGACTAAGGGCTAATTCAAGGTCGATAAACTCTCTTCAGAATTTCAGCAATCAGAAGTTGGAGAGTTCAAAGGTCTTGTCTAACGGAGTTCCGAAATCACTGCAAGAAAGCAACAAACCTGGTTTTACGTGCGCGAGACAGGTAAATACGATTTTTTATTTTTGTTTTGTTCAATTTTTTTTAAAAGATGGCGATGTCTAGCAATTTCGGACCAACTCAGGGTCTGATTCTTCTTGGAAAGAACTATCAGTTCTGGTCTCTTCGAATGAGATCCTTCTTGCAAGCACAAGAGTGTTGGGATTTAGTGGATCATGGATATGTGGAACCAGATCCAGCAGACCTGTCCTCCATGACTAATCAACAGAAAATTGCTCAGGCAACGCAGAGAAACAAAGAAAATAAAGCTAAATTTTGGATTCAAAATTTTGTGGATGACTCGATTTTGTCAAAAATCACAGGCGTTGGTACTTCAAAACAGGCCTGGGACATCCTTAAATCTTCCTACCAAGGAAATGACAGGGTCAAAACAATTAAACTGCATACCTTGAGAACACAATTCGAGACTCTAAGGATGACAGAGTCCGAAAATGTGGATCAGTTCATGATCACAGTCATGGGCATCGTAAACCAGATCGGATTGACTGGTGAAACCATCACTGATCAACGCATTGTTGAGAAAATTCTCAGAAGTTTACCAAAGAAATTCGAAATGGTTGTAACAACAATCATTGAATCCAAGGATCTGTCATGTTTTTCAACAGATGAACTAATTGGTTCTCTGGTGACACATGAGACCAGACTGCATCTCACAGATGAGTCAATCGCAAATGCTTTCAAAACTCAATTCTCCTTCAGCAGAGGCAAAGGCAGAGGAAGAAGAAGAGGTCACCAAGGAAGAGGGAGAAATCAAAGTAACCCTTACTCCAGTGGAGGTAATAGACAACAGTATTCGAATCAAAATTTCCAAGGTCAAAGACACCAACAACAAAATCAACATCAGAATTTGCAGCCTCAAAGACGCAGAGGGAG
Source organism: Picea sitchensis (assembly GCA_010110895.2). Lineage (NCBI taxonomy): Eukaryota > Viridiplantae > Streptophyta > Pinopsida > Pinales > Pinaceae > Picea > Picea sitchensis. The sequence continues at coordinate 54,814 of SNQJ01S0023279.1, read as the reverse complement.
AAGATCAAATGAGAAATCAAGCATGCAATGCTATTACTGCAAAAAGTATGGGCACTATGAATCTGAATGTAGGAAGAATCAAGCAGATCAGCTCTTAGGGAGAGCACATGTGTCAAATCAAACGGGAGAAAACTCAAGAGGTATGTTTTTTTCGTGCCACAAGACTGAACAACAAGCTAAAGATCTCTGGTTGCTAGACAGTGGATGCAGCAATCACATGACAGATAACAAAGATTTACTTTCATGCATCGATTCTTCACTCTCATCTGATATTACACTTGGAAATGATTATTTAGAAAAAGTTCAAAGAAAAGGAACTGTTCATATTCTTACTAAACATAATGTAAAGAAACACATAAACAATGTCTATCATGTTCCAGATTTGAAACATAATTTGCTAAGTGTAGGACAACTCATTGAACATGGCTATAAGGTACTTTTTGAGGGAGCATCTTGCAAGATATATGACAAAATCCCAAGAAGAAAATTGATTTCTGAAATCCACATGACTCAGAATAGGATGTTTCCCCTTACACTCACAACTGCAAATCTGATTCAACCATATGCACAGAGTGCATCCACCCTAAATGAAACAATGGTTTGGCATACAAGATTTTGACATCTACCATTTTAGAGTCTAAGTCTTCTTCAGAATAACTCCATGCTCAAAGGTCTTCCTATCTTTAAAGAGAAAATTCCCCCATGTGAGTCTTGCATACTTGGAAAACATAAGAGGACCAGGTTCCACAGTTTTCCAATCAAGCCAAACAACATCTTGAACTTGTTCACACTGACCTATGTGGACCAATGAAAACAGATTCCATAGGTGGTATCTTTTATTTTCTAACATTTATTGATGATTTTAGCAGAAAAATATGGATCTATTTTCTCAAACACAAGTCTGAAAATTTTGCAAAATTCAAAGAATTCTAAGCAGAAGTTGAAAAACATAGTGGCAAATATATCAAAGCACTCAGGTCAGATGGAGGAGGAGAATACAACTCTAGAGAATTTGCAAATTTCTGCAAATCACAAGGCATTATCATGCAAACAACAACGATGTATACTCCACAACAGAATGGAGTGGCTGAAAGGAAAAATCAGACAATAATGAATATGGCAAGAACACTTCTTAAAGAGAAAAGTTTGTCAAATATCTTTTGGGCTGAAGCAATAGCATGCTCAGTTTATCTCCTAAATAGATCTCCAACCACAAGTCTAAAGATGAAAGTCCCTCAAGAAGCATGGAGTGGGACAAAGCTCAATGTTGCGCATCTAAGGACATTCAGATGCATAACATACGCTCACATACCTTCCGAATTAAGGAAAAAACTTGATGACAAAAGTGAGAAATGTATTTTGACTGGATATAGTGAAACATCTAAAGCTTACAGGCTTTACAATCCAATCACCAAGAAACTAATTCTCAGTAGAGATGTAAATTTTCTCGAAAATCAGTTCTGGAATGATTTAGAAAATCAACAAATGGATAGTCAAAATCCATTGCTGCCAAGTTCTGAAAATGCAGAAAATTCAGGACACCAAGTACCTCAAACCATTCTTCCAAGATTGTAAGTACAAAGACAACCTGAAAATTCTTAGGATAACTCAACTTCTAGCAGAGAATCATTCTCTGAACCACAAAATCAGAGAACTCGAAGTTTGAGAGAAATCCATCAGCAATTGGATGACTTTGAACAACACAACCTTTTTGCTTTAATGTCATGTCAACCTACATCTTTTAAGGAAGCAGCTAAGGAGCCACATTGGGTTCAAGCCATGAACCAATAAATTGACTCCATTGAGAAGAACAAGACATGGGATCTTGTGGATTTGCCAAATCACAAGAAGAGTATTGGTGTCAAGTGGGTTTACAAAACTAAACTCAATGAAAAAGGGAAGATTGAAAAACACAAGGCAAGACTTGTTGCCAAAGGATTCTCACAACAACTAGGTACTGATTATGGTGAAAATTTTTCTTCAGTAGCAAGATTAGACACTGTAAGGACTCTATTGGCCATAGCAGCCCAACACAAATGGCAAGTATACCAGCTGGATGTCAAGTCAGCATTCCTGAATGGTTTCTTAGAAGAATAAGTTTATGTCGATCAACCACGTGGATTTGAATTCCAAGAGGAGACAGCCAAAGTATATGAGTTGAAGAAAGCCTTGTATGGCTTAAAGAAAGCTCCAAGAGCTTGGTACAATAGAATTGACACTTACCTGATCAAAAGTGGTTTCAGCAAAAGTCAAAATGAGCCAACTCTTTACACCAAAACAGATCATCACGGTAAAATTTTGATTGTATGTTTATATGTTGATGACATGATCTATACTGGAAATCTTGAGTTAACCAATTTTAAACATGCCATGCAATGTGAGTTTCAGATGACAGATCTTGGCATAATGAAATATTTTTTAGGGATTGAGGTTGATCAATCAACCAAAGGCATTTTTGTTTGTTAGAAAAAGTATGCAGCAGACATCATCAAAAGATTCCGCATGGAAGACTGCAATCTAGCAGAAACCCCTATACCCTTAGGCACAAAATTGAGCAAGAAAGATGAAGGCCCTACAATGGACTCTACCTTGTACAAAAGTTTAGTAGGCAGTTTGTTGTATCTTACAACAACTAGGCCTAACATTATGTATGCAACCAACCTTGTTTCCATATTCATGGAATCCCCCAAAAGATTCTCATTGGAAAATGGTGAAATGAATTCTAAGATATGTTGCAGGAACTCTCAATTTTGGCTTATGGTACACTAAATCTGATAGTAATCAACTTTCTGGTTACACAGACAGTGATTTTGCACGCAGCCTAGATGACATGAAAAGCACATCTCGACATGTTTTTCAACTGGGCACAAACCTAATCTCATGGGCATCAAAGAAGCAGCCAATTGTTTCAATATCTTCTGTAGAGGCAGAGTATGTCACTGCTACCTCAGCTTCTTGTCAAGCTGTGTGGCTGAGAAGAATATTGAAAGATATGTCACATACAGAAAATGATCCAACTCCTATTTGTTGTGATAATACTTCAACAATTTCTTTATCCAAAAAATTATGTGTTTCACAAGAAAAAAAAACATATTGACACTTGTTTTCGTTTCATACGCGAGCTAGTCAATAATGGTGATATTGCACTACAATTCTATGGTTCTCGAGATCAACTTGTTGATATCTTTACAGAGTGACTCGGAAAATCAGTTTTTGATTTTCAAAGACAACACTTAGGCATAATCAGTGCTGATGTTTGTAACTGTTGAGTTTAAGAGGGAGTGTTAAATATAATGTAACCTCAACAGGCTGATTGTACACTGCTAGTTGTCCTGGCTAGTTGTACTTTCTATTCTTGTTTTTCTCTTCTTCTTATATTCTAATATACTGTTTTCTGTTCTATTCTTTCTCTTTGCATTTCTTGCTTCTCAATTTATCATGTGGGACCTCAACTCCAAGGATTTCATTCGATTTGTATTTTATAGTTCAGGGATTCCCCCTCTCATCATGAATCCTTCCTAGAGAGACATTAAGCACATCCTGCGCAGAGATGAAGACATGGTCGAAGGAAGTAGAGTGAATTTCAACTAGGTTATAAGAAAGAATCCTTCCTATAGCTAAGGGCATCCTGAGCAAACATGACCGAAGGAAGCAGAGTGAATTTCAACCAAGTTATAAGCAAGGTAAGCAGTATTGAACAGTTAATTATGGCCCTCCTACAGTGTATTGAAACTTTGGAACAGGAGAGGCAGAGAACAAGTTCCCTTGAGAAAATCATGGTGGCACTCCTTCAACACGTGGACACTCTAGAGCAATACTGATAGCAACGAATAGCCATGTTAATTTCCTTAATAGCCATGGTAATTTCGTAGCAATCCAATTGAGGTTCAAACAATCAACTTGCAGTAGAACCCCATTCACAGAATCTTGGAGAGCCATGGGGATATTGAGAAATGGTATCAATGGAAATCTAATAAAATGTACCGAGCCAAGGCGAACTCTACAAAACACCCAACAATAAATCAATTGTTTAAATTGTGTATTTTAAATGTATCTTTTTGCTTGCTTAGTATGTCAAAGTATATATCAACATGTCTCTTCAAATGTATAAGGAGTTTTCTAGTATTTTTTAAATTAGGATAATAGCATTGGAGTCAAATAGAATTGAGCCAATTTCTTTGTTTTTCCTTGGCGCATCTCCCTTTATATCTAAAATATTTTAAGTTTTTTTTAAAGGTACTTGTAAATTGTGATTTTAAATTAATTCCAAGGTTTTTAATCTATCAAAATATTAGAAATTGTAATTTAAGCCAGTCAAATTGGTATGCTAATAATTCCTCATCCACAAATTCCAACAATTATTCAAGTGTCTCATATCAAACACTAATAATGTTAAGTATCATATCAGTGTATACACTAATAAGTTCTATCATATTTTCATCATAGTGGGAAAAGTTATTACAACTGAGTTATTTGGAATCAATCGTTGGTGATCTGTTAGGGAAAATTTTTTACTCATTCAAGATGTCTTTAGATTTTGAACCATTAATATATAAACAATTTTAACTCATAATCAAAATCCAAAATAATCTCTATCATATGTAAACATAAAATACTCTCTATTTAATTTTTATTTATGAAATAAATTTAGCATGTCTCTAAGTACATTATGCTAGTGGTTATCGTTGGCAAAATATTCTTACAAAACACGAGAAGGATAAGGTAGAAGTTTGAACCTTTCGATATTAGACAAGTTTATGTTCACAAACAACTATCTAAGTACATTATGCTAGTGGTTACCGTTGGCAAAATATTCTTACAAAACACGAGACGGATAAGGTAGAAGTTTGAACCTTTCGATATTAGACAAGTTTATGTTCACAAACAACTATACAAGTTTATGTTCACAAACAACTATACACTAGCATCAACCACATAATTGTGGTTGATGAAAGCGGATAGGCTTATTTAATTTAGAAACCCTAACTTAACATAAACCTAATTCTAGAATGAACCCTAACCCTAACATGAACCCTAACCCTAATATAATTTAACATTACAGGATTGTGTGCACCTCGGATCCTAGGTGGTTGGTTCCGAAATGAAGCCATTGAAGAGTTGAAAGCCTAGATTAAAATTGGATTCACAATGCTTCAAGACATATATTCCGAGCTTCGTCTGTGAAAACTTTTAAAAATACATGAAAATATATTATTTTATTTTACTTTCAAATATTTTATTTTCCTTTAATCTAAGCCCAAGAGCTCCACTACTCTTCCACCGCACTCCAGTTTGGCACAGCAAGCATGCAGTCTTTCCAATGACCTCACATCTTCAACGCAGTTCAATTCTTCTAATCCAGTACACTGTAATATCCAGTCTCACAAGTTTGGTGGGTGGTTCCAGTCCGCTTATGCGCCTCAACCTGTTATAATCATGTCTGTAAAAAAAATTCATGTTTGTATGGGAACAATTTCTATAAACAATTTCATGTTTGTATGGAAACGCAGTCGTCGCCTTTTCATCCCACCAGCCATTGAAACAGATTAATCATCAGATCCGATAAAAGAATAGTTCTCCGTTTTTAAATTAATATTGACACGATCCGAAAGGATCAGGGATTAAATTAATGAGTATGTTCTTCATACCGCATCCCATGGAGGAATGTTGTATTTCGACGTGTTGAGAATATTGAAGATGTACTCCATCCGTGTTTGGGCTGGTTGCCGGAGACGAGATCGTTATGTTGGCAACGTTAACATAAGTACAACTGTCAAACTTTAGATGACATTGTGGACTTTTTCTGATTGTTATACCTTGTACAGTTACGTTGTCACTTCCGTAGAATCTGAGAGCCTGCCGTTCGCCATTAGAGAGACAAATGAATTAAAAGATTGAAAGCTTTGCATATGAACCATTTCAGAAATGGTTTTGGGTGTTAATTGAATGTGATCTCGCCGTGGGGTTTTTAATGAAACCTTGAAGTGCAAAAGCTAGCCCTGCCCTTGAAAAAGGATAACCCAGAATATACTGAAAATATAACCTACCTAAAAATCATATTAAAATTACTTAAATACATTTATACATTTGCATTAACTTTTATATTAAAAGATAAATGGATCTTATAAATATTCCAAGAGGAACGATCACCTTTAGCGAATTACCCACTGTTATGACCCTAGGTCACAAAATAATAATGGACATGCAATATAATATATTTCCCAATAATTTATCAACAACTTGCAGCCTTTGGTTCACGAGTATAGGTTTCATTCACATTCCAATCACATGCTAGCAGCTAGTAAAAAATTGTCTTAAAAACTTACCATTTGGTCTTGTGGTATTGACGAGTAAAATATTAAGAATATATAACGATGTTATCCCTTTTCTTTGAATGCGCATGGAGATGACCAGGTGGCTCTATCATGGTCCACAGAAAAAACACTCCTACATTCATTTCATATAATTCAAATTTTCTTCTGTGGAATATACGTGACCTTTCACTCATTTCCTTGCAATTGGGGTTGAAGCATCCTTCAACGTCTTCATAGTAAAATTCAGTACATCTCAATTCCTCCACTGAAATTATGAAATTTCCTGCATATCTGAAAAAGTTATTCTGGATATCTTTGAAAAAGCTATTCCTCCATCAGCAGAATGGAAAAGCAATGCTTTACATTGCTTTTCCATTCTGCTGATGGAGAGGCCTTGCGTAATAAGAATGGAAAAGTATTGATGATGTAAATACGCTAAAATCATCCCAACCAAACAAATGCAATGAAATCTTTGAATTTTATTCATATAAAACCAATTTTTTTCTAAGCGTTTCAAGTTTCCGGATTATGCAGTCTTTATTAAAAATTTGGGTATTCATGACGAGTGAGCTAAAGTTAAAAATTGAGAAACTGTGTTAACATGCCTAAAGATTATAGAGTGTGTATTTTTAAAGATTGTATGCTTCTAAAACTCACACAAATGAATCTAATGCATACACTATTATGACAAGATCATAATAATGAAATAAGATACAAGTATGAGTATTGAAATATTATAGAAAAAGGAAATAACAAAACAATAAAAGATTTCATTTTATTTAGGCCATTTTGTTTATTTATATATTGTTTATTTCATTTTATATAAATAAAATTTATGAGAAGAAATAGTATTGGAGTTTTTATTTAGGCCATTTTGTTTATTTATACATTTTATATTAATAAAATTTATGAAAAGAAATAGTATTGGAGGTGACTAAAAAATTTTAAAGTTTAATTTATTTTAACCTTTATTATCAAGTAAGAGTTGTGTGCTTTAGAAGATAGAGAGTTTGCAGTTAAATGAGTTTCCAAAGGGAAAGTTAAGAACATCCGAAGCTATTAAGCCAAAATCCTAAAAGTTGGAAGACTTATCCTTATCCTAAGGACATAGAAGGTTATTAAGAAAAAATCCTAAAAGTTGGAAGACTTGTCCTTATCCCTCATAGTCTCTTCAATGTGGTACTCAAATGTGGTTTCCCTAAACCTTGGACTATGATAGTCAAACAAGGTTTCCATAAACCTTAGACTCAAAGCCTAGTTGACATATCACAAGGGTTGGAGAAAAAATAACCACATTAACATATAGTGGAGCAGTTTTGCATAGTTGGGAAAAAAAAAACAAGTGAACATATAATGGAGTGGTTTTCAATTTATCTAGTTTTCATTTATTACATAGAAATAAAGGAAAAATTAAGTACCGGTTGTTCTTCACTTTGTTGATTGGGATTTCTAGAAGTAGAATGTGTTAAGACTTTTCCAAACGTCCAACATTTCGAGTGGACACTCTTGATCCAGTGGATATCGGTGGCCACCCATCTATTCTAAGTGGCTCAAAACCAGTTACCTAGAAACTTACTATTTTTAACTTTTTCAGTTCCTAAACTTCCAAGGTCATTTTGAGGGCCTAAATGAAGTTTTTTGGGGATCTAGCATCTCAATGATAGCCTACAACTCTCATTAATCCTATAAAATGAATCTCCTTGATGATACCTTTTCCAAAAAGCTATCGTGGACCCAAAACAAAGATCATATGCCAAAGTTACGTGCGCGAGAAGTTGATACACAAAACTACCCAAAACAGAGTCTAAAAAACTGTTGGTTTTTCATCTTCTAGGGTTAGCGTTTTGGATTTTCTTTATGTTAAAAAGGACTTGGAGCCCCATTGTAACAATCATCTTCTTGTGAATGTGAGTAGCCATAACATATCTTCTCATAGATAAGCTGTCATCATTCTAGCGAGTCTTTCACTCTGTATTTTTACTGTACATTTCAAAAATGAATAGAAATTGTGTATATTGTATATCTGTGCATCTTGTTATATTTCTGATATATCTTTTTTATATTATTCTCGCTCTTTCAATATCTGTGTATATTTTTGTGTTATATCTCTGCTCTCATTTTGTGCCGAAAATAATCTGGATCAGTGGTATCAAAGGAGGATGCCCTTGATTGTTTCTCAGTGCATGTCCTTGATGAGGTCTGAGTATAGCAAGTTGGGTCTTGAGATTTTCTCTCTTGAGGACAATCTCTCTCGCATGTCCAAGAAACCCTCCATGGCAGAAGAAAAGAAAAATGATGGAGCAAAAGATTCTATTAATCCATTACTTGAAAAATCTCTCACGCGACAAAGGGACGAAATGATGGAGAATCTTTCCCACATCCTTCAACACATGCCAATAACAAAAGGCATGTCTTTATAAAGAGGCCACTTCGGAAGCACTTCTCCTTTCAATTTACATGTATTTTTTTATATTCCCGTATTTGAAGGTTAGATAGATGCGGATGCCCTAGACAAATGGTTAAATATGCTAGAAGGTTATTTCTTTGTTCATAATTTTTTCGACAGGGAAAAGATCAACTTCGCACTCCTTAAGGATCTCCCCCATGTCAAACATTGGTGGGAAATTTACTGGGAGAAAAGTTCCATAGAGAAGTGTGGAATATATGGGTTCGAGCCCACTTGGGACTTTTTTTTTTATGAGGTCAAGGAACAATATTACTCGGTTGGAAACTATGGAGACCAATACATGAGATGGACCACGTTGCATCAAGAGAGGGGCCAATCAATGTCATAGTTCAGCAATACCTTTCATACCTTGCAGACCAAGTTGGGTATCAAATACTATGAGTGACATTTGGTTCTGAAATATCGTCAGGCTCTACATAGATACATCCAAAATGAAATGGATTTTATGGACATCTCATCACTTGGTATTGCTTATCGATATGTTGTTAAAATTGAGTAGAAATTTAAGCACCAAAACAAGCAGGAGTTTGGGTCTGCAAATCTGCAACAACCAAAGTATGGTAAAGACGACCCTAACATCCAACCTTTAGAAAACAAGTCCAAGCTATAGTAAAATAAGGGTAACAGAAAGGTGAAGAAGGACATTGGAAAATGGGTCGATTTCCACAAAATCCCCTAGCACAACACCAATGAATTTTACTCAAAACAATCATTGGTGGTCGATATCAAAAACAAGGAGTCGAAACCTGATTCAGAATCTGATTCAAAAAATATTGATAGAAGACAAATCATCGACGCATATCCCACTACTATTATCTCGACCACAATAATTCAACCAGAAGAACCAAAACATCCTAAAGATGGGGAGTTCCTTTTTCATTGACAGATGTGGGTGAAGGGGACCCCGCTACATTTTATCATTGATAACAGAAGCCGAAAAAACCTCATCTCAGAAGAGGTCATCAAATAGTTTGGATTGTCAACAACACCACACCCGCAACTATACAATATTGGGTGGCTTCACCAGGGATGAGCTCTTTGTGTCAACTAGTAGTTTCTATTGACATATGACATCCAACTCTTCAAGGATGAGGTATTATGTGATGTTTCCCCACTATATTTATGTGATGATCTCTTGGGCCAACCAGATATGTGGGAGTGCCTTGATTTTTTATGAGTCTCGACCCCGTAGCGTCATTGTTACTCTAGGGGATCATCTCTACAGAATACCAGAGGTAGTTCCAACTTTTGTCCCACCTAAACAATGCTGCAAGGTAGTATCGCATACTACAAAATTCATCTTATTCACAATCTGTTCAAAAGGTGAACATAAGGACACTACAACCACTATAGCCTCGGCCCAATCACCTTCCATCCAACAAAAGAAGGTCGACAAGGTTGCAGCAGAGCACAAAGATTTCTTTTGCACACAGTCATCTCATGTAAGTCGACTAGTTGAACATAATTAACCCCACCAACAATAGTTTCATGAAAACCTTCAACAGACTAGAAACACAAATTCTCCAACAAGGCAAGCAACTCACCAAGGCTCAGATTCAAGAAGCGATTTCCCCTCTCTCGCACAAAATCAACACAATGGAGACCATTTCTTCCTAAGGAGGAATGATTGATCTAGTTTGATATCGTTTTCCACCCACCTATTCCAACTGGCTTAAAATAGTTTCTTGGAAACATACCATTTTAGCATTTTTTTGATCCCTAAACTTTCAGGGCCATTTTGAGGGACTAAACGAAGTTTTTTTGGGATCAAGGACCTCAATTATAATTAAAGACTCTCATTGATACCCCAAAATTAATCTCCTCGATGATACATTTCCAATGAGCTATCGTGCGCCCCAAACGGAGATCGAATGCCAAAGTTATGCCCCTAGGAAGTTGATACACCAAACTACCCAAAATGGGGTCCACAAAACTAATGGCTTTTCATCTTATTTGGATTTTATTTATGTTAAAAATCCCTTGGATCCTCATTGTAACAATCATCTTCTTGTGAATGCGAGTAGCCATCACATCTCATCTCAGAGATAAGTTGCCACCATTCTAGCAAGTCTTTCACTCTGTATTCTGACGGTTTTGTACATTTCACAAATTAATGGAAATTGTGCATTACTGTATATTTGTGCCTCTTGTTATATTTCTTATATATCTTTTTTATATTATTTTTTTCTCTTTCAATATCTCTGTATATTTTTGTATTATATCTCCACTCTCATTTCATGCCGAAAATAATCTGGATCAACTCCACCCATCATCAAAAACATGAAAATATTTTCATATCCCTCATGATGGGTGGAGTGTCCACTCGAAGCCTTGGATGTTTCAAAAACTTTTAACACAGTCTACTTCAAAAAATCTCAATCAACAATACGATGAACTATGAAAACCTTCACATTCATGTTCTTCGCTTGTCAATTTGTTATCAAATTTATTCTCTTATTTTTTATCTAATCTTGACGGGTCACATAACCATATCAATTAGTATCAAAACATAACATATCATGAATATGTTCTTGTATTATTTGCATACTACAACTCTTTTCTTAAGAACTATGCTTATTATGAATCCTACTCCTTGGTAGATCAAATTGATGCAATATCACATTGGATTTAAACACTTGATTTGTGCCACCTTGCAAGGTTTTCTTCTCGGTATATCATTGTTTGTTTTATTTCTCATTTCAATACAATTTTCTTTCTTATGAGGCCTAGTACTCATTAGATCAGTATGTTTATACATTCATGGCACATAGAAGGGACACGTATATCTAATATTTCATTTTTGAGATTACCCCACAACAATTCCTTTAGTTAAATCAAGACACATTGCTCACTATCATGCATGTTATTTCACAACTAAATGGGCCATCATTCACCAAGATAATTCTTTTTTTCCTCGATCCAAAGGTAACATTACCAAAATTTAGAGGCGATATGGATGGAGTGCATGCATATTTTTATGTCTATATCTTCTATATCTATTCTCATCTGAGAAAATGATGTACGAATCTAGGAACTTGAGTTGGTAACCATTAATTTAGAGGGATTAGCATGGGAATGGTGGAAAAATACCTAGATTTATCTAGGATATACATGGAGATGGGGTTTTCATCTCAACATCCAAACCCTATAACTAATTGGATACATTTCAATGAGGCATTGCATAACTTTTTTTAATCCATTGGGATATTTCCAATCTTTGTGGGTTCAATGGACTCACCTTTTCTAGTTTTCAAGTGATTCTATTTAATTCTATATTTCTCCGTTCACCATGATGCAAGTACAATTATCTATCACTAATCCTCAAGCAATTCCAATTATCAAATTTATTAGTGACTTATTTACCTACCTTCACATAGAGGTAGAAAATTTTGAATGTGAAACTCTAAACCAAGTGTTTTCCTTAGCTCTAGTAGTTGAGCACATGTTTTGGAAACATCCTATCTCTACTCCCACAACACCTTGAGCACCCACTCCTTTGTGATCACCTCCACCAAACCCCACATCTTTGGAATTCTCATCCTTGCCTTCTTCATCCTCTCCATCTCATTTCTATCACCCCCACTAATCCTACCATACATCAAATACTTATGCCTTGGAACAATGTTTCATTTTACAAGGTAAAACCACTCAAAAATCTATATTCATAGAGCATATTGTCTCCAGTCCTATAGGAAACCACTCACCTCCCAAAATTTATTAAGGTTTCTAACCCCACTACCCATGATCAAAATTTGGTTATCATTGCTAATCCTTAGAACACAACAAATTGTGAAGTGTCATTTACTCAGAACTACCAAATTAAAGATCATGTTTACCATCTACTCCTAAATAATCATAAATAGAAAAATTGATGTCCACCAATATAGTATTCAAGTTGAAGCTCCCAAATATTCCCCATACTAAGTCTTACCATCTATGGTGTCTCTCTAATGATGAACACCACTCTTTTATCAATCATTATTGTCTAGTGATAATTTATATTTCTTCATTTCATGACATAGTTGAATGTGATGACACTCCCTTGGACTATGTTGTGCTCCTTTGAGGAAGAACCTATTAGCATGATTGAAAATCCATTTATGAAAGAGAATTGAATAAATATGATTTGAATTAGGATGGGAAGGATTTCAAATTTAAATTTGTTGTCAAGATAGTGCCACAACACCTCACTATTCATGCAACCTTCAAGAAAGTGTCTCACTATAATTGTCTCCATTTATGTGTATTTTGCTCGATCCCTCAAGTAGGACATTGTCCCCAAACAAATTTATAACTCACTTCAATTGATATTGGATGAATACAAGTATGTGTTCAAATATTTGGAGGCTTACCACCACATAGATATATTTGAAATTCTATAGACCTTGTCACTAGTGGGTAGCTACCTAATTCTTCTTCCTATTGTTTATCTCCTACAAAAGGTGTAGAACTCGAGATATATCTACAAAAACATCTCGATGCTAGAAGGATTCAACCCAAATCCTACCCTTGTGGATATTTGGCCTTCATAATTCCTAAAAAGGGGCATAATGAATGGAAGCTATAGGATGATTATAGAGCCCTCAATAAAATCATAGTTAAAAATTAGTATTCCTTGCGTCAAATTTAGGATCTATTGAATCATCTAGCTAGTGCTCACTATTTTACTAAGTTGGATCTCCAAGATAGCTATAAGAAGGTGTGTGTGGCCATTGATGACACTTGTAAAGTTCCCTTCAAAACAAAATGTGTCCTTCTTTAGTGAATGGTGATACCTATTAGCACCACCAATGCTCTAACGACATTTATGTCCCTGATTAATGATATATTTCATCCACATTTGGGTCACTGTATCATCCTGTATATTGATGGGATATTGATTCTCAGCAAAACATGGGATGATCACCTCCAACATGTCATCACTATTCTATAAGTTATAGATTGTAACACCCCAAATTTTTATCCCCATAATAGCCATGTATGTGTGTACATGATGAGACACTAAGAGTTGAATAATTTAATTGTTGTTAAAAATATGCAACAAGGTTTAGAAAAATCTCTCGATCTAGTGGTTGTACTAGATAATAGAGAAGTAAGAGTAAAAAAATAAAAACTATACTTTAAAGAGTGGATCCATATTCTACAAAACCTAGCTTATTCCATGAAAGAAAGAAAGGAAAGAAATTGCAACTGTAATAATGCAATAAATATATTTGAAATAATATGAATAATGGCCTATTACCCAATGGAAGCTTAAAATACAATACACCCATGGATGATTTTTTTGAAGAGAGTGGCTCATTAACCTCCTTGGGAGGGTTCTCTCTTCTTCCTGAGAGTGTTTGGTTGATATCCTCTCCTCGTGGTTGTAAGTATCTATTGTTGTTTCTAAAGATGATATCAATTAAATATGGCTCATGAAGTCTAGTACAAATCCTACAACATTTAATTACTTTGGATGGAATATTGTTGAAATGGACATGGCTTCTTGGTTTTATAAGAAAAACAATGGTTAACATATTGATATGGTCAATTAAAATTATTTATTTGACCATATAAAATTTAACAATTACATTTATGGTTTTTATGTAGCCACTTTATTTTATTTATTTATTTTAAACATTTAGGAGTTAGTTAATATCAACTTGGTCTAATGTGCCCTTAGGTAAAAGTGTGTTTCTTAGTCTGTATCTTTAATATGCATTAGCATGCATTTGTAGTTAGGTAATCTTATGGTCACAGTATCTTCTCAACATAGAGTGATTCAACATATCATATTCTCCTCGATATTAATGACTACATTGATTCATGGATTAACACCCAATTGATCTATGATATCTATTTAGAGAGCATGGATGGTCATTTATCGATGATCGATAGTGAGAAACTTTTTTGTAAACTTATCTGTAATATTTTTCCTTTGCATTATTAAACACTCCAAGTGGCCACATTGGTTTGGTTGTGTATGTTTCCCCATAAGGTTTTTACCGTGTCAAAACATTGGTGTGTTGATATTTGATCTAGTTGGGTTAGTGGTTATTGAAGGTTTTCATCCTCTATTGAAATACTTGTGCTTTCGAACATGGTATCAGAGTGGATTTGAAGACCTTCTACCACTGTAGATAAATATCATGAAATTGTGTTGTTTCGCCTCTAATTTATATGATTTCCATACATTTATGGGTTCATATGACCATTTCATTGCATTTGGAGCGCTTGCTTCAATTAGGAATGTCTTTTGTTTCACTTGAAAAGGTTTTTGTTTGTCCAAGATACGACCATTTTAGTCAAATCTCAAGGCATAAATCTTGAATGTTCCATTTTTATTTTTTGCAGAGATAATATTTAGGTTTTTTTTCGATTTTCTATTTTTTTATTTTCGGATTGATGCTCTTTTCGATATGTGTATACTCTTTTCCCTACACTTTAAGTGATCTCTTCAAATCAAAAACATAGTGGAAAATATTTTCCTATCTACGTGTCTTATTTACCATGTTCTCTATGTGATCTCGGTAAATAAAAAACATAGGGAAAATTGCATTTTCTCGGTAAGCTAACTGAGATCTAACCCTTCTTTCCATCGAGAAGCAAATATTTTTTATTGTGTGAAAATATTTTTTTATGAGCATGCTATCCAAGGATATCTTCCACAACAATAACAACAAAAACACCTCAAATCCTTCTTCTAAACAATATAATGTGTTTCGCACTAGCTTTCTTGGTTAAAAGATGTTTTATTAGGTAAGAGGTCTTGACTTCAAGTCTCATTTTTGTGACTATTTTTGAAAAAATCTAGGGATCCATTGTAAAGTGCATTTCACTTAAATTATAAAAGTGAATCAATGTTATATTTAATATGTTATCTTAATTTATTTATTTTTAATGAAACTTTCATTTATAATGTAACTTCATTGTAAAAGTGATCACTGCTTATTCTATAAATGTGGGTCACTTCATAAGAACCTTATTTGTAAAAGCGAGGTTACTAGAAGGAGGCGCATCACCACATGGACCAACTTCTACTTGTCACATGGTTATTTGATTAATGTTTATGCCTTTTTTTCAAAGGGACATAACTTTCACATATGAAGTCCATTTTCAGTGTCATTTTTCTAAACAAACTAATTTTTTGAGATCTTTCCATCCAGACCATCAATTTCATATTCTAAAACCATATTATCTGTATATTTAATATTTCTTCTCAAAGTGATCTTTTTTTACCAGTACCAACTACTTCTCATGGAAATCCCATATGGAGCATGTATTAAGAAGTAAGGGATTGTAGTAGATCACCGAGGGAAAATAACAAAAACCCACTGAAAATGAAAATAAATTCAAATGGGACGGTAAGAATTATGAAGAACATGGAATGATGGAAATTTTGGTTTGTCCTAATTTAATGTTTCACCTTCAAGGAATTAATGACCTTAATTAATCTTGGTAAAACCTTGAATCTATGTTTGGTAAACATAATATTATTCGAGGCCATGAGATAGAAAATCAATTAATGACTTTAATTACAAATGATTTTCCTTGCATTGAAGACTATTTATCTAAGTTCAAAACACTTACAATTTTATGTAAAGAGTGTAAAGTAGATTTGGACAATGAGCATTGAATATATATTATTACTTGTAAGCTAAGTAGTGCATATTCATTGTTTGTTTCTACCTTCAATGCCAGAAGAGAAGCTCTAGGGTCTTCTTATCAAAACTCACTATTGATTTATTTTATGATGCTTTTATTAGAGAGAAATATAAGCTTATGCAACTTAAAGTGATTAGCACTACAGGTACCTCCAACAAATCCCAAGTGGACCAACAGAAAGATAAATCAAATAATCCAAAGAAGAAACATCCTCACCACAACAACAAACAAAATAAGGGCCCCAAACCCTCTCATCCATCTTCTGCTCCTAATTGTGACATCCCCATCTGGTACGACTCCTACGATGTATAACCGCTAAAAGCACCCTTATTTTTATTTTTTTTGTGTGAGTGTGTGTAGGAAGGTAATAATGAAATTATACTCAACATCGCAACACGACGATGAACACAACACATGCAACTCACGCAACAACAACATAACAACCTAACATAAAAGCACATCAAGCACCTAGAAGCAATGTACGACATTCAACCGATGAAGAATAAGAATGACTACCCACCCGTCCTACCCTATAATGGTTAGGACCTCGAGGACACATAAGCAACGCTCAGGCCCAGGTTCCCATCGATTTTGACCTTTTAAGGTCTCAACGCTGGCGACTATTCTGAGGAACAAGGATGTATCTACATCCCGCCCGACACAAGCAGACAAAGCCCACTAAGCTAAGTACAATCATCCTAACAACCCAACGCACCCAAAATTAAATTACACAAGTAACTAGAACCCTTACAATGAGAAAAACCAATCACATTGAACGTTTACAAACCAAGTACAAACATTAATTAATAATAAACAACAACACCCTCAACGAGAAGCACAGGCTAAAAATGACTTCGTCAACAACCCAACCATTAGTCAAGACTAAATGGTCAATATCTATGATTTAAATTGGCATTAATTACAGATCAATTAACTAGTCTAAATTCCATTAGTCAACGAGTTACCAATTGAACTTAACATGAATTACGACTCAAATTTAGCGAGTGTGAGTTACCAATTAGGTGATATCTATAAATCCAACTAACATCAATTACATATCTAAATTAGTAAGTCTAAATTTGCAATCTAGTCTTTACTCACCATACTAATTTTAATATTATTACAACCTAAATGGACAATTCTATAGTAATCTGAATCCCCATCCAACTAGCCATAAACTTGAATAACAACATTAACATTTTTAAGTGGAATGCTACCTTTAGCACATATGAACAATTAAACCTCAACATTAGTCTAGTTATAATGACCGAACTAACCACACTGGTTGTTTATTATCATTGAGGGGGGAAACTGCCAGCTAATAACATTGTTGTGGAAAATCAACAAGGTAATTACATATCTGCTACATAACAATTTATTACAACAGTTAATAAGGAATTTAACATAATGATTAACATCACAATTAATTTAGCAATAACAGGGTAGTTTGCATGACTATTTTCATAACAAGTAATATAGCACTAACAAGGCAATTAACATGCTAGTTAACATAATAGTTAAAATATTAGTAGAAAGGCAATTTATATAATGGTTAACATAATGATTGATAGCGCAATAACAAGGAAATTTACATAACTATTAACCATTTAACTCGCTGTGACATTTAATCAATAAGACAGAATCGACTGACCATTGACTCAGGGTAGTAATTAACATGGGAATTATTGGACCAAAGACATTGTTGTAGCAATTATCCTGGCAATCAATAAGGAAATAATATAGCATTTAATATTTCAATTAACGTGATAATCAACATGGCCAGTAACATTGTTTTGGTAATTAAAGATTGGCAGTGAGAACGTTGGGTATGCGTTCAATGTGAAGGAGGATAAAATGGACAAAACAAAATTGCAGAAGGGCCAACTTGTGGTCAGTCAATAGCAACTCAATCAAAGATTAAGGCAAGTTGTGGTCATTCAACAACAAAATCAGTGGTATACATAGTAAAAACTCAGAGATAAAAATGAGTCGTAATCAGTGATAAATCTCTTGGATTCAGTGATGAATACACCGTGAATTCAGTTGTAAATCGTGGTGTAAACTTAGTGATAGAAACACTCTGAAACAACCTGAAAATGTTGGTCTACACAGTCCATTTTTAAATCCCAACTGTGGTCATTCATAGCAAACAATCATCAGTTTTGAAGGCGACTTCGTGGGCATTTAAACAGTAGTCTATTTCAAACTTTAAATGCAAAAACGTGGGTGATTCAACAACAATCTCTTCACAATTTAAAGGCAAAAATCGTGGGCATTTAAACAACAATCTATGTCCATCTTTAAAGGAAAAAAGTGGGTAATTTAATAGCAACACAGTCAACTTCTGATTACCAAAAACGTGGTCATTTCGACAAGTAAAGTTGTGATTTAAATGGGTGAAATCGTGGGTGATTTCTACAGCAACACGGTCAACATTTTTAGATGGTAAAATCGTGGTGCAAAACGCAACCGAAGGAAATTACCTATTTTATGTCATTAAATGATAAACAAAACGTTGTACCATCACACCAGAAGGGGATTTCATTTTTCCTGTCATTAAATAACAAGAAATGCGTTGTGCCATCACACCAGAGGGGAATTACGTTTTTCCTGTCATTAAATAACCAACAATTTGTTGTACCATCACACCAGAAGGGGATTTTGTTTTCCATTGCCAGGATACAAATATAATGCAGACATGAATAACACCAAAAACGGTTTTCCTTTTCTCGGATACTAGATATAAAAATGCAGACACGGAATCAAATCATTTTTTTCGTTGCCAGAATACCAATACAACGCAGACATGAATAAGCAAATAAAAACGTTTTTCCATTCCAGGAGACCAATACAAAAATGTAGACATGAAATAAATTCGTTTTTCCATTTCCCAGATACCAGATATAAAAATGCAGACAGGGAATCAAATCATTTTTTTTGTTGCCAGAATACCAATACAACGCAGACATGAATAAGCAAATAAAAATGTTTTTCCATTCTAGGGGACCAATACAGAAATGAAGACATGAAATAAATTCGTTTTTCCATTGCCAGAATATGAAATAAAAAAAAATGCAGACATGAAACCATTGCGTTTTTTTTTCATTGCCAAAATACCGAAAAATTTGCAGATAGGGAATCAAATTGTGCTTCCAATGCTATAACCCCAATACAGCACAGGCGATAGTAAGAGAATGCAAGGATCCAAAGGGAAAGGTCAGGGAATGATTGCAGGGGTTCTATTATTCAAGGCATAGAGAAACCCAACGAGGCCACCAGATAATCCACACGCATAGGTCATTGCGAGATGGCAGAATCAACAATCAGTCAAGGAAAAACATCAAGGGCAGCTGGCTAACATGTTCATCCTTCTCTCATCATCCTCGCACAGAAAAGCAGGGCGTTGAGATTCATAGGTATTTTAATGCTAAGGCAACGACCATAGATCAGGCTCCTAGCCGACTGCTCAAGCGAGGACTGATGAGCTAGGGACGAAGGATAAACAACCATGAAGGTCACAATCAACACAACAACGTGGTCAAGATGTGTGGGAAATGAATCCATGGGAGTCAATCTATCACCGAGCTCGGCTAGGAAAATTTCAGAAAACCATCTAGACAATCAATTCACTTACCCAAGTAAAAATGCAGATTCAAGCATAAGTTCTAAAAAAATTTACTATACAAAATGAAGAAAACGTACCATTGCCTATTCTCCCTCTCTGAATGATGTCCCACGTGCTCCGTGCAACTCCCACACGTCGACTGTCGAGACTTCACCGGTACCTCCTAGCCAATGCTAGGGGTACTCTTCTTCCCCCTTAGCCCCCCGAGCCGCAAAGGGGCCAAACACACTATCCAGAGATTTCGACTAGCTCCCAGATCGCCTCGCAAGTATCCCAGCTCCCACAAGTAAATTAGTCAAGTAAACATTTTTGCAGTGTAATGTTACGCAAAGAGAAGATGGTCCTCCATCCTTCTCCCTCCTTCATTATATAGAGTTTCAAACTTCCTTTCTTTCCTAATATCTTATTCAATTAAAAATTTTAAAAATAAATTCCTAAAAATTCTTCTCCGTACAAGTGTCCCCCATCCCCTACATTCCTCCATTATTTATTTTCTTTAATTAATTAATTATCTTATTTCCCTCACCCACCTAGAGTTACTCCTAGAATCACTCCTAGGTGTCCCCAAATTCCCTTACAGGTTTTAAAGGCTTTCCCTATTATTAAATTGTTAATTCAGTTTAAATTACAAAGCTCTTAAATGGTAGATTCTTTACTAAGTTGAGTTTCCGCTTTTTCCCTTAAGTTCCCCTTTTTCCCTTTTTATGTTTACCTATTTTCCTAGTTTCCTAATATTTTAGATTTTCCCTCTTTCCCCTTTTTACTTAGAACTCAAAAAGGTAGGTGTGGAAATTAACCTGTTTTCTCTTTTCTTATTTAATTAGTATATTTTAATTTATCAAGGTAATAAAACAATTAATTCCCTTTTTAAATTTTAATCCAACAAATTTTTTTTGAAACAATTTATTTCTTACTCCCTTCATGTTACAAGATTTAACGAAGATCATAATTATTATTCATGTGATTATTATTATTATTATTATTATTATTATGAGAGATAAAATTTTACCACTAGCATAGTTTAGACCTAGACCTTAATTTTCATGATGGGTGACATTTTATTAGGCAAAAAGTTAAAAAAAATAAAATCTTATCACATTGTTCATCCTAAGGCCGTCTAGGTTCATTCATTTATCAATAACAATGCGATGTGCCCTTTAGGACGCACTAGGTGCTCCAAGGGTTCCACTCGCCTCATTTGTTCCTTTGCATTGCGTGCCCTTCAGGACGCACTACGTGCTCCAAGGGTGCCACTCGCCTCTTTCCATTTTTCTTGCGCGATGTGACCTTCAGGATGCACCACGTGCTCCAAGGGTGCCACTTGCCTCTTGAATGACTTGGTAAACATCAATAACCCCTGGAGTCAATACTCCACCAGGTGAACTTGTGGGAGACTAAGGGCCTCCAAGGAATAAGGCCCCCACCTTATTGCGCGCCCCTTAGAATCATTGTGAGCAACTATCGCAGTCTTACCTCATGGCATCGTGGGTCCTCTCGAGCTAGGTAAACCTTAACCTACATTTCAAGCCACGAAGGGAGTGCTAGTAGGCTATAGCAGGGTTGTTTTCAACACCTCTCCCTCAACATCTCTGGTAGTTGTGCGTGACCCCTTTACTCCACATGTGAGTCTGGTCGGCAAGCTATCGTCATCCTACATCATCAATGAATCATGTCAAAATATATCCATGTCATATCATCTAATCAGAAGCACTAAAATCACAGTGAAACAATCAAACCCAAATGGTACACTCCCCAACTCGATCTGGAGTCCAAGGGGTTTGATTGATGCCTCTGCATCCTCAAGTTCCAAAATCCTGCACACTCAGTAAAACCGAGTCAATAACACTTGTCTATGTCAAGGCGGTAAACTAACATGTCATCATCCCATAACGCCTCATAATCAAAATCAAAAGTTTTAATTGCATAATAATCCAAATCACTTGCAAGTAAGTGTCCTCAAAGAATAAGTTTGCTTAGTGCACCAGAGCGGGATGTTACATACACGCTCTCTTGGTCCAAACTTCATCTTGAAGTTTCAAAGTATATATGCCGAAATAAAGTGTATCACATTATCATATGTCTATCTATCAAACAAAAATGGAAACTATTGGCGCATATCATATGCATCCTCCCAGGTCGTCAAGTGCGTACTATAATTGTCCCACTAGACCTTGGCCTGCTCTATCGTTCAATGCCATAACTATCGAACACGATGTTCCAAGATGCAGATTGGCTCAGCTATGAGCGCACCCTCATATGACACCCGCAAGGTGCTCATTTCAAACAGGTGTAGGATCACTAATCATAAAGTCTCGAACGGAGACGTGAAAGACATCGGGCATACGCCTCAAGAATCAGGAAAGGCTAG
This sequence comes from Picea sitchensis, assembly GCA_010110895.2. Lineage (NCBI taxonomy): Eukaryota > Viridiplantae > Streptophyta > Pinopsida > Pinales > Pinaceae > Picea > Picea sitchensis. Next base: position 32,393 of record SNQJ01S0023279.1, on the reverse strand, counting down.
TAATTAGGCCACGGGCCTCTCTTTTCCATAATATTGTAGGAGATAGTTAATCCCCTTTTCCAAACTTGATCAATCTCTTATGTATTTTCCACCGCAAAAATACTCGATTTCCATATCGTAACTATGATCGACACGATGTGCATCGACAAAACTCTTCCGTCGATCCTGCGCTTGCTTGATATCTTGTCTTGGTTTTCATTTAATATTCCATTTCTTGGATTACTTCTGATCCCATCATGACCCTATCCTCAAGCCGATCCCAACTCAAATGCGTCTGATACGGTTGCCTGTAAAGAAACTCAAAAGGCGCCATCTCAATGGTTCTTTGGTAACTTTTTTTATAAGCGAATTCCACGAGTGGCAAGAATTCTTCCCAACGCCTTTGTTGGTTCATCACATATAGGCGCAACATGTCCTCCAAGTTCTAGCTCGTTCGTTCGGTCTTCCCGTAGTCTCCGGGTGATACACAATACTAAATTTAAGTTGGGTTCCCAAGGCCTCTTGGAAACTCATCCAAAATCGTCTAGTAAACACCGATCCTCGCTCAAATATAATCCTCTTAGGGATGCCATGCAACCTCACAATCTCACTGATGAAAACTCTAGCTATGTCAGGTGCCTGATACGTCGTACACACGGGAATAAAGTGAGCACTCTTTTTTAGAGTGTCTACTATTACGAAAATCGATTCATGTCTCCTTGCCGTCAGTGGCAATCCAACAATAAAATCCATCGAAATAACCTCCCATTTCGATTCTGAAATAGCGTGTGGTTGTAGTGATCATGTTGGGTGTCTATGTTCAGCCTTTACTTGCTGACATTCTAGACATCTGGCCACATAGTTGACTATGTCTGCCGTCATTCCCTTCCAGATGAATAAGGGTTTAAGGTCTACCCTAATCTTCGTGGCTCCCAGGTGAGCCATGTAAACTGCTCTATGAGCCTCGCTCAGGGTCAACATCCTCAACTCGTCATTCGGTGGTACGTAGATCTGATTTTTAAACCTCGATAACCCATCGCTATCAAACGAAAATCCTTAAAATCGTGGTACCATCATTGTGTTTTTTCTGATGAAACCCTCGACCTCTTTGTACGAGTCATCATCACGCTGTAAAGTTAGAATCTTTTCACATAGATTCGTCTGAAGAGGCAACACCGAAAATATGCACGGTCTCTGACTCAATGCGTCATCCACTCAGTTCACTATTCCTTTTATGTAAGTAATCTCGAAGTTGTACTCACTAAGCAATTCCGACCAATGCCATTGTCGCGCGTTCAAGTCGCTTTGTGTAAAGATGTGTTGTAGACCACAATGGTCAGTCTTTAGTTCAAATTTTCATCCAACAAGGTAGTGTCTCCAAACCCTCAAGGCATAAACGATGGATAACAACTCCCAATAAGGCGTCGCGTAGTTCTCCTCATGCCTTCTCAGTTTCCTTAAAATGTAAGCGATCACTTGTCCGTCTTGCATCAAGACTACACCTAGGCCTTCCTTGGATGCGTTAGTGCATACCAAGAAGTCCACATCCATGTGAGGGACCTTTAGTATCAGTGTTGTTTTCAACAATTCCTTGAGCCTTCGAAATGCTTCCGTGCATTTCTCGGTCCAAACAAACTTCTTGTTATTCTTCTGTAACTCCGTTATCGGACTTGCTGTCTTTGAAAACCCCTCGATGAACCGTCGATAGTATCCTACTAAACCCATGAAGCTATGCACTTTCGGGACATTCGTTGGTGCAGGCCATTCCATAATAGCCTCGACCTTGGTTGGATCCACGGTGATGCCTTCGCTAGAGATGACATGCCCTAAGTAGTGAGTCTTCGATTGATAAAATGAGCATTTGGACAACTTCCCATACAATTTGTGCTCTCGCAGACACTGTAGTACCAAGTGTAAGTGCTCTTCATGCTCCTCCATCATCGGATAGTAGATCAAAATATCGTCAATGAATACTTGGACGAACTTGTCCAAGTACTGACAGAACACCTCATTCATCAAACTCATAAATACCCCTGGGGAATTTGTGAGTCCAAACAGTAAAACAGTAAACTCATAATGTCCAAACCTCGTCTTAAAGGTGGTGTTAGGGACATCATCCTCCTTGATCCGTAACTGGTGATACCCTAATCGCAAATCGATCTTTGAGAACACCGTCGTGCCCTTCATTTGATCAAACAGATCATCAATCCTCGTCAACGGATACTGATTCTTGATCGTTTCCTTGTTCAATTGATGGTAGTAAATGCAGAGCCTCCATGACCCATCCTTCTTTCGTATGAAAATAACTGGCGCACCCCACAGTGAAACGCTTGGACGTATTAGTCCTAGGTCCAACAACTCCTTCAGTTGCATTTTCAACTCTTGTAACTCCCGGGTCAACATCCGATAAGGTGTTCTTGCTATCAGTTCAGTCCTCGGTTTTAGGTCTATAGTAAACTCCAATTCCCTCTCTGGTGGCATCCCAGGTAACTCCTCCAGAAATACGCCCGCAAACTCTCTCATCACCAGAAGGTGTTCTAGACCTTCCGCTACTCCCTTCTCATTTAATGCAAGGATCACATAAATCTTACATCCCTTGCACATGCTCTTTCGAAGCTGTAAGGAAGAAATGAACCTCAAGGAAACTCCCTGGTTCTGGCCTACAATCACATGTCTCTATCCCTCGTCATCAACCAAGCTCAATCGTTTCGTCTTACAGTTGAGTATAACCTCATGTGATTCCAGCCACTCCATACTAATCACGACGTCATAAGATCCTAAGATCGTGATGTACAAGTTGGCCCTAGTGACAAAATCTCCCAGATTAAGGATATAGCTCGTAACCTTTCTTCCAAACTTCTGTTTGGCTCCCAAAGCCATCTCTTTGAAGCTAAACTCATCTTGTTTGATTTCCTTTACCTTAATCATTTTTAGCGCTGCACCAGAATTGAAACTCTCAATAGCACCAGGATCTATCAAAATACTAAGGGTTTGGTCAACGATGGTACCTGACATCTGGAGCACAATCGACTGGTGCTCTGCCTGGCAGTTATTCACCATTGCATGAATCTGATGGGCCTTTCCCAAACTCCCACGGTAGTGGGTTCAGTTGATCCAGATGCTCAGGCCCTTTCCTCTAGGCAGTCACGGTGGTAATGTGGCTCCCCACAGTCCATCCACTTTCTTCGGTTCAGTAATCCTAGTACCCGAAGTGGAAGCTGAATTCCAATGATAAGGCCAACACAAACTTGTTGACCTTAAGTGTCTCGGTAAGGGCGCAGAGCATACCGAAGCAGCTCCAAAACGGGCTTCATACTCGAGCACCGTACGACCACCCTATCGTAAGGTGTGGAACTCGTTGAGCTGACGCTCAATGAATTCCTCTAATAGGTACCTCTCTCGAAACCATTCCTCGAACAGTTCCCGAGACACTCTTTGATGATCAAGATCAAAAGTGGTAGGAGCATCTTCCGCCATAGAAGATCACTCCCCTTCAGTTGAAAGACAACCATGCAGACCTTCAAGACGGAAGTTTTAATCGTGAAGCGTTATGCCTTGCTCCACAACCGAGCCTCGACGGCATAGTCGTCCACGACACTCGTGGACTCGAGAACTCAACTCTCTCGAGTTATCGATGGATTCTAATGGTACTAGCTAGGGCGCACTATGGACCCTCAGGGGTACATGTGCCCTGGCCTGATCTTAGTACTGATGGTGAATCAAGGCCTTTGAAATTACCTGGAAGAGCCTTGTCAGATCACCATCATCCCTTACTACAAGCGAATCCAGCCCGAGGACTTGTTCCTCCCCTTGGGGTCAGACTCTGAGGACGTGAAACTTCTAGAGGCGTCACACTTCCATCCATGATACCTCGTCGTGAATCTCTATGGTTTCATCTAACAGTGATTATCTCAAGGACACGTTAAAGTTTTAAATAGCGTTAGGTTAAGACTCAAGGGTTTACTACAGAGGAAAGAATGGTGATCCACAGTCGTAGGGTTGAACCCGCTCTGATACCACATGTGACATCCCCATCTAGTATGACTCCTACGATGTACAACTGGTAAAAGCACCATTAATTTTTTTTTGTGTGTAGGTGTGTGTAGGAAGGTAATAATGACATTATACTCGACATCGCAACATGATGATGAACGCAACGCATGCAACTCAAGCAACAACAACATAACGACCTAACATAAAAGCACATCAAGCACCTGGAAGCAATGTACGACAATCAACCGACGAAGAATAAGAATGACTACCCCCCTGTCCTACCCTGCAATGGTTAGGACCTCCAGGACACATAAGCAACGCTCAAGCCCAGGTTCCCATCGATTTTGACCTTTTAAGGTCTCAAGGCTGGCGACTATTCTGAGGAGAAAGGAGGTTTCTACATCACGCCTGACACAAGCAGACCAAGCCTACTAAGCTAAGGACAATCATCCTAACAACCCAACGCACCCAAAATTAAATTACACAAGTAACTAGAACCCTTACAGTGAGAAAAACCAATCACATTGAATGTTTACAAACCAAGTACAAACATTACATAATAATAAACAATAGCACCCTCAATGGGAAGCGCAAGCTAAAAACGACTTCGTCAACAACCCAACCATTATTCAAGACTAAATGGTCAATATCTGTGATTTAAATTGGCGTTATTTATAGATCAATTAACAAGTCTAAATTCCATTAGTGAACGAGTTACCAACTGAACTTAACATGAATTACGACTCAAATTTAGTGAGTCTGAGTTACCAATTAGACGATATCTATAAATCCAACTAACATCAATTACATATCTAAATTAACAAGTCTAAATTTTCAATCTAGTCTTTACTCACCATACTAATTTTAATATTATTACAACCTAAATGGACAATTCTATAGTAATCTGAATCCCCATCCAACTAGCCATAAACTTGAATAACAACATTAACATTCTAAAGTGGAATGCTACCTTTAGCAAGTATGAACAATTAAACCTCAAGATTAGTCTAGCTATAATGATCGAACTAACCACACTTGCTGTTTATTTTCATTGAGGGGGGAAACTGCCAGCTAATAACATTGTTGTGTCAAATCAAAAAGGTAATTACATATCTACTACATAACAATTTATTACAACAGTTAACAAGGAATTTAACATAATGATTAACATCACAATTAATTTAGCAATAACAAGGTAGTTTGCATGATTATTTTCATAACAAGTAATATAGTACTAACAAGGAGATTAACATGCTAGTTAACATAATAGTTAAAATAACAATAGCAAGTCAATTTATATGATGGTTAACATAACGATTGATAGCGCAATAACAAGGCAATTTACATAACTATTAACCATTTAACTCGTTGCGGCATTTAATCAATAAGATGGAATCGACTAACCATTGACTCGGGGTAGTAATTAACATGGCAATTATTGGACCAAAGACATTGTTGTAGCAATTATCCTCGCAATTAATAAGGCAATAATATAGCATTTAATATTTCAACTAACATGATAATCAACATGGCAAGTAACATTGTTGTGGTAATTAAAGCTTGGCAGTGAGAACATTGGGTATGCGTTCAATGTGAAGGGGGACAAAAGGGATAAAACAAAACTACAGAAGGGCCAACTCGTGGTCAGTCAACATCAACTCAATCAAAGATTAAGGAAAGTCATGGTCATTTAACAACAAACTCAGTGGTATACATAGTAAAAATTCAGAGATAAAAACTAGCTGTAATCAGTGATCAATCGCTTGGATTCAGTGATGAATACACCGTGAATTCAGTTGTAAATCGTGGTGTAAACTTAGTGATAGAAACACTCAGAAACAAGCTGAAAACATTGGTCTACACAGTCCATTTTTAAATCCCAACCGTGGTCATTCACAACAAACAATCATTAGTTTTGAAGGCGACTTCATGGGCATTTAAACAACAGTCTAAGTCAAACTTTAAAAGCAAAAACGTGGGTGATTCAACAACAATCTCTTAACAATTTAAAGGAAAAAATCGTGGGCATTTAAACAACAATCTAGGTCCATCTTTAAAGGCAAAAACGTGGGTAATTTAACAGCAACACAGTTAACTTCTAATTACCAAAAACGTGGTGATTTCGGCAAGTAAGGTTGTGATTTAAATGGGTGAAATTGTGGGTGATTTCTACAGCATCACAGTCAACATTTTTAGATGGTAAAATCATAGTGCAAAATGAAACCGAAGGAAATTACCTATTTTCTGTCATTAAATGATAAACAAAACGTTGTACCATCACACCAGAAGGGGATTTCATTTTTTTTGTCATTAAATAACAAGCAATTCATTGTGTCGTCACACTAGAGGGGAATTACGTTTTTCCTATCATTAAATAACCAACAATTTGTTGTGCCATCACACCAGAAGGGGATTTCATTTTCCATTGCCAGGATACAAATATAATGCAAACATGAATAACACCAAAAACGTTTTTCCATTTCCCGGATACCAGATATAAAAATGCAGATAGGGAATCAAATCATTTTTTTCGTTGCCAGAATACCAATACAACACAGACATGAATAAGAAAATAAAAACATTTTTCCATTCCAGGAGACCAATACAAAAATGCAAACATGAAATAAATTTGTTTCTCCATTTCCCGGATACCAGATATAAAAATGCAGACAGGGAATCAAATCATTTTTTTCGTTGCCAAAATACCAATACAACACAGACATGAATAAGAAAATAAAAACGTTTTTCCATTCCAGGAGACCAACACAAAAATGTAGACATGAAATAAATTTGTTTTTCCATTGCTAGAATACGAAATAAAAAAAAATGCAGACATGAAACCATTGCGTTTTTTTTTCATTGCCAGAATACCCAAAAAATTGCAGACAGGGAATCAATTCGTTCTTCCAATTATATAACCCCAATACAATGCAGACAATAGTAAGAGAATGCAAGGATCCAAAGGGAAAGGTCATGGAATGATTGGAGGGGTTCTATTAGTCAAGGCATAGAGAAAATGAACCAGACCATCGGATAATCCACACACAGAGGTCGTTGGCAGATGGTGGAATCAACAATCAACTAGGGAAAAACATCAAGGGAAGCCGACTAACAGGTTTGTCATTCGTTCATCATCCTCGCACAGAAAAGTAGGGCGTTGAGATCCATAGGTCTTTTAACGCTAACGCGATGATCGTAGATCAGGCTCTGGGCTGACTTCTCAGGCGACGACTGGTGAGCTAGGGACGAAGGATAAACAACCATGAAGGTCACAATCAACACAGCAAGGTGGTCAAGACGTGTAGGGAAATGAAGCCATGGGATTCAATCTATCACTGAGCTAGGCTAAGAAAATTTCAAAAAAACATCTAGAAAATTAGTTCACTTACCCAAGTAAAAATGCAGATTCAAGCATAAGTTCTAAAACAATTTACCATACAAAATGAAGAAAGTGTATTGCTGCCTGTTCGCCCGCACCGAATGATGTCCTGTGCGCTCCGTGCAACTCCCATACACCGACCATCGAGACTTCATCGGTACCTTCTAGCCAATGCTAGGGGTACTCTTCTTCCCCCTTAGCCCTCCGAGCCACAAAGGGGCCACACACACTATCCAAAGATTTCAGCTAGCTCCCAGCTCGCCTTGCAAGGCCGAGCTACCACTCCTCTCCGAGCTGGGTATCCCAACTCCCACAAGTAAATCAGTCAAGTAGATATTTTTGCAGCGTAATCTTACACAAACAGAAAATGGTCCTTCATCCTTCTCCCTCCTTCATTATATAGAGTTTCAAACTTTCTTTCTTTCCTAAAATCTTATTCAATTAAAAATTTTAAAAATAAATTCCTAAAAATTATTCTCTGTACAAGTATCCCCCATCCCCTACATTCATCCATTATTTAATTTCTTTAATTAATTATTTATCTTATTTCCCTCACCCACCTAGAATTACTCCTAGAATCACTCCTAGGTGTCCCCAAATTCCCTTACAGGTTTTAAAGACTTTCCCTATTATTAAATTGATAATTCAGTTTAAATTAGAAAGCTCTTAAATGGTAGATTCTTTATTAAGTTGACTTTCCTCTTTTTCCCTTAAGTTCCCCTTTTTCCCTTTTTATGTTTACCTCTTTTCCTAGTTTCCTAATATTTTATATTTTCCCTCTTTCCTCTTTTTACTTATAACTCAAAAAGGCAGGTGTGGAAATTAACCATTTTTCCCTTTTCTTATTTAATTAATATATTTTAATTTATCAAGGTAATAAAACAATTAATTCCCTTTTTAAATTTTAATCCAACAGATGTTTTTTGAAACAATTTATTTCTTACTCCCTTCATGTTACAACATTTAATGAGGATCATAATTATTATTCATGTGGTTATTATTATTATTATTATTATTATTATTATTTTGAGAGATAAAATTTTAGCACTAGCATAGTTTAGACCTAGACCTTAATTTTCGTGATGGGCGACATTTTATTAGGCAAAAAGTTTTAAAAAAAAAAGTCTTATCACATTGTTCATCCTAAGGCCGTCTAGGTTCATTCATTTATCAATAAAAATGCAACCTACCCTTCAGGATGCACTAGGTGCTCCAAGTGTTCCGCTCGCCTCATTTGTTCCTTTGTGCGACATGCCTTTTAGGATGCACCACGTGCTCCAAGGGTGACACTCGCATCTTTCCATTTTTCTTGCGCGACGTGCCTTTCAGGATGCACCACATGCTCCAACGGTGCCACTCGCCTCTTGACTGACTTGGTAGACATCAATAAACCCTGGAGTCAATACTCCACCAGGTGAACTTATGGGAGACTAAGGGCCTCTAAGGAATAAGGTCCCTGCCTTATTGTGCGCCCCTTAGAATCATCATGAGGGACTGTCGCAGTCTTCCTTCATGGCATCGTGGGTCCTCTCAAACTAGGTAAATGTTAACCTACAGTTCGAGCCACAACGGGAGTGCTAGTAAGTTGTGGTAGGGTTGTTGTCCACATCTCTCCCTCAACATCCCTGGTAGTCCTGCATGACCCCTTTACTCCACATGTGAATCTATTCAGCAAGCTATCGTTAGCCTGCATCATCAATGAATCAAGTCAGAATATATCCATATCATATCATCTAATCAGAAGCACTAAAATCACAGTGAAACAATCAAACCCCAATGGTACACTCCCCGACTTGATCTCGAATCCAAGGTGTTCCATCGATGCCTCTGCATCCTCGAGGTCCAAAATCCTACACACTCAGTAAAACCGAGTCAATAACACCTGTCTATGTCAAGGCGGTAAAACAACATGTCATCATCCCATAACGCCTCATAATCAAAATCCAAAGTTTTAATTGCATAATAATCCAAATCACTTGCGAGCAAGTGTCCTCAAAGAGTAAGTTCGCTCAGTGCACCAGAGCGGGATGTTACACTAATGGTGACAAAGGTACAAAATTTAGAAGTAAGAAGAGTGACCAACATTGCAAATTTTGTGGGAAATATGGTCATGTGGAGTCCAAAATTTTTAAGCATATGGAATCCCTAGAAGCAACGATCAAGAAGCACAACATCAATATTGATTGTTATTCTTGTTCTTGTTCTTCTCATGGACATTCCTTTTATTCTTTTGGTTTCTCCTTCAATGAAACTTCTACTTATTCTTTTGATGTCTAGCTTGTTGATTCTGGAGCATCTTATTATATGGCTAAGGATAAATCCATATTTCCTTCTCTAAATGAATGTAACAACAAGAAAATATTTTTTGGTGATTATATATCTCTTATTATTGTCGGGTCTAGAATAGTTCGGGTAGAAAATGGTCATTTCAATTATTTTTTATGTGTTCCGAGTATTTGTTGTAACCTTCTATCATTATACCAGATCACTAATTTAGGTGAAGGTAAAACCATAGAGTTTTCACCTCACCAAGTTTTAATTAAGGACTTAAAATATCATAATCATGTTCTTGCAACTAGAATTACTAATGATATTACTGGGTTGTACAATTTGGACAACTTTGGTTCATTCTTTTTCATGAGGTTATGTTTCTTATAGTGATGACTTGATAAAACTTTGGCATGAGATGTTTGTTTATCTAAACTATCACTCATTGTAGCAACTATGTAGTCAACAGATGGTGACTAGTCTTTCTCTTCTTTCTTGCAGATATGGTTTATGTGTCGGTTGTGTTCTCGACGAACATCATCAGGACAATTTTGACAAGCGTGTCCCTTGGCATATCTATACCCCTTTGCAGCTTGTTCACGGTGACTTGTGTGGTTAGACTTTCTTCTCCTTATTCTTCTGGGTGCAAGTATTTTTAATATTTCATTGATGACTTTCTTGATGCACTTGGTTTTACTTATTAAAAATTAAGAGTGAATTTTTTGACAAGTTTTTGGCCTACAAGGTCATTGAAGGAAAGCAATTTGGGAATCAAATTCAAAGGTTAAGAACATATAATGGAGATAAATATGTGAACAATAAATTTGCAAGTTACTACATTTCATAGGGAATTCAAATGCAACATATTGTTCCATATACACCACAACAAAATGGTGTTGTGGAGAGAAAGAATCACACACTAAAATAAATGGCTAATTGTAAGATCCAATCTAAGGGATTAGGTATTAATTATTTGGATAATCTATTAGTAAATCACACTCCAAAAAAGAATATAAAAAATATATCACTGAAAGAAGCATGGAACAAAATTAATCCAAATGTAAGTCACTTCTGTGTATTTGGTAGTGTAGCATGGGCTCACATTTCTTATGAGAAAAGGAAATATTTATAGCCTAAAAGTGAGAAATCTATTTTTGTTGGATATTCTAAATATATCCAAGGTTGCAAACTTCTTCAACCATGTTCAAATGAAATTATTATTATAAGAGATGTTAAATTTAATGAAAATCGCCTAGCATGCAATCCTAATTCAACGTTTGTTCCTTCTTCAACCTGTGATCCATATTGATAGTTTGTTCCATATTCTATTCCTATTTATAGTTTCTTCTTCTTCAAATGATGATAGTTAGGATGAAAATACACCTTCTCCTTCTAACCTTCCTCCAGATGAGTCCATTGAACATGAACCTACACCAAAACCGTCATTTCCTAAATGGGTCAATTCAACATGAGAAGTAGCGGGTGATATTGTCAATGATCCTTCATATCAACGTCAAACATGTTTATAGTTCTGGCAAAGATCTTATCTTTTGTTCAAGTTTTAGAGACTCGTGATCTAGAGACATTTGCAAAAGCTTCAAGTCATCCAGATTGGGATACAACAATGGATTAAGAGTATCACTCTTTAATGGTGAATGATACTTAGGATCTTGTACCTCTTCCAAGAGGAAGAAAAATTGCCAGATGTAAATGTATATGCATAAATAAGTATACATCAGATGGAAGTGTTGAAATACACAAGGCTCAATTAGTTTCCAAAATATTAGCCCAAGTTGAAATAATTAACTATAATGAAACCTTTTCCGCTATAGACAAAATAAACACCATCCGCCTTTTTCTATCCCTTTCAGCCTCACATAAATGGGAGGTCCATTAGATGGATATTTAATCTTCCTTCTTGCATGGGGATTTGCAAGAAAAAATCTACATATAAAAACCTCATGTCTATGTCTAGAATGACTCTGTCCTTTTTCTTCACCTTAAGAAATCTATTTATGGTATTAACAAAACTCCCTAAGATTGGCATGCCAAAATGGAAAACTTTCTTCTTGACACCAAATTGTCTACATTGTGATCCTAATGTATATACCAAGAAATTAGGAAGCCATATCATAATCCTTGTTCTTTATGTTGATGATATTATTCTCACTAGTAGTGACCGAAAACCTTTAGACCATGTGAAAACTAGCCTTAAGAAGAAATTTGGAATGACTCAGTTCAGCTAATTTCATTATTTCATTGACCTCCAAGTTTTTCAAACCAAGGAAGAAATTTTTATTTCTGAGTCTATGTATGATTGTGACCTTCTTCATTGCTTTCACATGGAATATTCTAAACCATCCCCTTCTCCCTTATAGTATGGAATGAAACTTGTCCCCACTTGTACTTCTCCCAAAGTTGATGCCACTTTGAACCATTAGTTAGTTGGTAGCCCCATATACTTGAATCATACATTTCCTAATCTTTCCTTTGTTGTTTTTCTTGTTTCCTAGTATATGAAAACATCCCCTGAAAACCATTGGAAAGTAACTAAAAGGATACCTTGATATGTTCGGGATACAATTAAATTTGGGATACATTAAAAATCATTTATTTAGATTAGGATATCGAACATGATGATCAAAAATTTACTGCAAGTTATGTTTTTATCCTTGGTTCAAGACCTATCACTTGGGGTTGTAAGAAACAACAAACTATTGCTCTTTCTTCAACAGAACCAAAGTATTCATAAGTGGATAATGAAATTCAAAAATCATTGTGGATTCGACAGATCCCTTCAGAGTTTGGATTCCAATGGAATCATTGAACCAACCTCTGGTGCAACAATCAAAGTGTCATCAATCTCACCAAATATCCACTTCAACATCAACGCAACAAACACATCGAGCTACCCATGCACTTCGTAAAAAATCTCATTTATGATCGAGTTATTGAAGTGTTATTTTTCCCTACAAAAGATCAAGTTGATGACATATTCACAAATTCTCTTACAAAAGTGAATTTTTCAAAACTTTGATCTATGTTAGGAGTTTAAAAAATTGTCATTAAGGGGGGATAGGCTCTAATGCCTCCTTCCTTCTCATATTGTGTCTCTTTTGTAAATCCTTCAACTCTAACCCAAGTTGTTCTTAAGGGGGGTTGTTAGGATATTTAGACACTTAGGAGTTAGTTATGATCAACATGGTCTAATGTGTCATGAGGTAAAAGTGTGTTTCTTTAGTATGCATTTATAGTTAGGTCGTCTGATGGTCATGATATGTTCCCGACATAGAGTGATCTGATGGATCATATTCTCCTTGATATTAATGACTACATTGATATGTGTCTTAACACCCTATTTTTTCATGATCTTGATTTAAAGAGCATGGAAAGTCATTTTTTTATGATCGATTGTGAGAAACTCTCTTGTAAATCTCTCTGTAATATTTTTATTTTGCGTTAATAAATTGCTCCAAGTGGCCACCTTGGTTGGGGCCGTGGATGTTTCCCCATAGGGTTTTACCATGTCAAAACATCAGCGTGTTGATATTTTATCTTTTTGTGTGAGTGGTTAGTGAAGGTGTTCGTCCTTTGTTATTTAAGTAATTATTAAGGGACAGTTTGTGCATATCTAAAGACCTACAAGTCATTAATTTTTGTCTCTTCTTTTAATTTTGGAGTTGTTAGAACTCCTCATTTTATAGTTTTTTATTCCCCAAAACTCAAAAAATTAAAGAATTTTGTTTTCGATCTTTCATCTAACTCTCGACTCTCATTGATTCTTAAATTTGAATTAGAAACTAGAACAATAATACTTGCAACTCTCTAAGTTGGATCTTAACAATTTCAAATGAGTTTCTTGTATATTTAAATGTTGTGAATTTATCTTATATATGAAAATAATCTACAACACTAAAAACTATATAGAAAAAATATGCTACAATTACAAAAATTTCATTAATGATACTAAACTTTAAATAAAAAGTCCTACTTGATAGAACTATTCATGGTAAGAACTAGTTAATGAACCTAATGATTAAAACATATATTTCCTCAAAAATAATAGATTTAAATCCTAAGAAGAATAGAATATGTACATGCATATGCTAAATAATAAAATCTATATAAAAAAATACCTCTTATCATACAAATAAGAACTACTCATATATAAAAAAGGCTTTTATCCTTCAAATAAAAGATTGACATAAGTTTCTTATTTTATAAAAAAAAATTCTTACACATGTAAATTTGATAACTACTTGTAGAAAATAGTACAACAATATCTTAAACCTATATAAAATAAATAAATATACGAGTGTAGAAGGTGCAAATATAAATAAGCTTGGTAACACCATGTAAACGTCTTCTTAAAAAACGCAACATTGCAGTAAACAAGTTTATATGGACTTTGGTAGTTCAAAAGTCAATTTGATATCATCAAATAACGGAAAAAAATCTCTGGAGCTTGAGGCATGGTATAAATTTTGATGGGTATTTTTAATGGTCAAGTTTTTATGATGGTTTTTTTTTAAATTGTTTTTTTTTTGGGTCATTTAAATATTGTGTCATATGTGTTTTTGTTTATTTTTATTGTAAATACAAAAACATTTTACTCATAACATAAAATTATTATGAAATTGCATTTAACATAATATTATCACATAATTTCATATGAAATACAACACCAATAAAAATATAGAAAAAAATTTAATTTTGAAAATTAACAAATAAAAACTCTAAAAAAGTAGTCAAGAATGATTGTTGTAAAAATAATAATAAAAGTTATAGATTGGAAATTTTGAAATAGTTATCTTATTAATACAATTTTAATAATGAAATAATAAATAATAACAAATAAAAATTCTAAAAAAGTAGTCAATAATGGTTCTTGTAAAAATAATAATAAAAGTTATGGATTGGAAATTTTGAAATAGTTATCTTATTAATATAATTTTAATAATGAAATAATAAATTTTACTCAATTATTTTGGATTAGCTTTTTTAAATAGAAAGTATTAATGTTTTGTAAAATGAAAATATAATGTGGATTAATAAGCCTCACCTCTTTGGATAGTTGTATGCAGGTTTTGAATCCTTGACTTTTTCTTCCCTCTTAACTTTTATTTTTCAACCTACATGATGTGATATGGTCTATTTTCCAAAAAATCCTTGTGATTTGTAAGTTGTGAGCCTCTACACAATGTGTTATGCATGCAACTTGTAAGTTACAACTTCCAAGTAATATATATTATACCTGGTCTTTACTATAGAATTTATAACTTTTATTATGTATGCTTTACACAAAAAATCAACATTCAAATTTAGGAAATGTTATTATATTATATATTATATAATATATTATTATTGTTATAATATATATTTTTATTATAATATATATATATATATATATATATATATATTATACTCATATGACATTTTTTTTTTATTTTTCTATCAAATTAAAGATTTCAAAAATTAAATAAATATTATTAATAACTTGTAAATTTAAAAATTATATATATTTAACCATTTAAAATAAAAATAAAAACACAAAAAAATAACCGTCAAAGATATCTAGAGAGCGAATAGTGCCCACCACCAAATATAATTAAGAAAGAGAATACGCCTATCATGAAAAGCGGCTCATGGACAATCGGGATAAATAAATACACCGTGTTATAGTGCATCCTCTAACCTCGACACTTTCTCTAAATATAGAAATTTAACTAATCAAATCCTAATGACCTCCAATATTAATGTTATATATAATCATCTCTACCATATGCAAAGCATTCAACTAATCATTTTACATTAGATAAATATAGAAATTCAATTAATGTGGATAGAGTTGGAAATGGGTATTAATAAAGCATTCAACTAATCATTTTACATTAGATAAATATAGAAATTCAATTAATGTGGATAGACTTGGAAATGGGTATAGTTAATGATCTTGTAATTTAAAATTGTAATTTAATGGCTAGTAATTAAAGATGTTAGTATATTTTTAATCATCCTTTCAAATTAATAAATAGTATTTATTGTTTATAACTTCCTTGTATTTATGACTACATCTCTTAAGTTGCTTTTTAACTTTTATCTAATTATATTAACAAATTATTGTAACACTATATAATTACCATATTTTAATCGTTTTTTCAATTTAAAGTTATTTACGTAAGCCCCTGATTACATTGGATGCAGGAGACATTTTCCAATATGGGAGACATGCGCTTCATATACCTGAGGGAGGCCACATATCCGTGCGCTTCATATGGAAGACATACGCTTCATATACCTGAGGCACGCCACGATTGAGAATTTAAATTTATGGGAGGCAAGCGCTTCATTCCACATTTTCCATATTGGATGCACGTGCATGTTTGTCGTTTCATATTATCGCCTATGTTCCTATACCTCCTAGTACAGTATACTATGCATATCAATATTGTATATGAATGCCTCCAAGTACAGTACAATATGCATATCAATATTGTAGAGGAATTCTGGACCGATTATATACATTTCTATCACAAGCATTTCTAGTAGCAAGCAAGAGAGTGCTTAGTCTTTCAATTGGGTGGGTGGGTTTGGAGAAAAAGGGATAAAACAACATATAAAATTGGGAAAAAGTATCAAAACAAAGCATCAAACAAGACAAGGTAACATTTGCAATTACTTTCTTTATGTTATTTGATATGCTATGATAAATTTATGTTTTAGGATTTCCATGTTTGCGAACCAACATTGAAGTCAAGCGGACTATGAACCGGCCTGCCTTCAATGGTCAGCCCTCATCCATGCATTCAGTGTAATCGATTCCCTTAAATTTTAGTTTTTAAGTAATGCATTGTATAACTTTCGAAGACCACCTATATTGCATGCATCGTACAGATTTATATGCATTGTAATCAATTCCCTGAGAGATTATGACACAGAAATTGGTTTCATCTTAGTTGCTCCAAATTTCTGAAACAAATTTCTGTCATAATGGCTCAGGGATGGGACCATATATAGAGATAAGGTTAGTTGATTCCCTTAAATTATAGTTTTAATCATATGGAAGTGCCCAGCCCCCATTAATTTTAAATTTCTATTAGGCCAACTTCAAAATTATAAATTGCTAAATCATTTCATAACCGTAATAAATTGCTATTCGGGTAATTTCAAAACTATAAATTGCTAGGTTATTTCATAGATGTAATAAATTGTTAGAATTTTTCAGTTTGTGTGATCCGTTTTAGATTTGTTGGACAGTTTTAGAAAACTATTTAATTTTTTTTTATTGTGTTTAGGTTTTTTTTTTATTGTGGAGAGATAGTATGGTTATGAGCTTTATTCATGTTATTATGTGAATTAAATCTGGGTGGAGAAGATAACAATCATTCTTCACAATCATCCAAGTTACACCTAATTGACTGTATGTTGTGCCTACTACCCACTGCCCATATCTTTACATAATTCCATTTTATATTTCATAGAATAGTTTGAATTTATACATTGATTTTATATTGGTTTTATATTGCATAGTTGGTTTTTATATTGCATGTGCCTATGAATAGTTCAATTCTATATTGTAAAGAATAGTTAGATTTTATTTAGGATAGTTGGATTTTTATTTTCATTTTTAAAAAGTTTTTAAAAAAACATTTGAATATTTAAAATACAGTCTAATAGGGTTTTTATGTATATTTTTTTTTAGAAATAATTAAGTTCAAGTATTGAATTTACCTGCTTTATGATCAATGTAATATATTCCTTATGCTACCATTTTCAAGTTAAGAAAGACCTTAAAAGTATGTGTGGATTATAAGGGTCATCTGCTAATTAAAATGATGTTAATAAGGTTACATCAACCATTTTATTAATGTGATTGTGCTAGTATATATAATCATCTCTACCAAATTACCAACTGCATGCAAAGCACCCAACTAATCATTTTGATTGTAAACAAAAACTCGAAAAAAAAGACTACCAAATGCAAAGCACCCAACTAAAACACAAACCCGAAAAACAAAAGCTCTTACCATGTGTTGCAGAGGCTGCACTGAATTTGTTCGTTTGTGTACAATGATGGCACACAACATACATGATCTCCGGACCCAGGGATTGTATTGACAACAACCATTATCATTTCATTATCTCCACCACCTCCCTACTCTCATGGGCAGTGGGCGGTTGTCCTGCATATATAAACCCTCAATTCCACTCTCCCTTCCCATAGCATTCCTTTCCATTGCCATCGCTTGCATTTCCATTGGATTTGGTTGAGATTGCAGGGACTCTTCATCATCGTCTCTTGCATTTCCATTGGATTTGGTTGAGATGGCAGGGACTCTTCATCATCGTCTCCTGCTCATCGTTTTCTCTATAATTTGCATCTGCCAGCGCCCCTTTCCATCACAATGATAAGCCTTTGCCGAGGCATAATCCTCAGTTATCCCCGCAACCACACGAGAAGTACTCTCATTTCACTGGTCATAAACCTCCCCGTGACCACACGAAGAACTCTTACTGATCGACCTGTTTAAATGCCATGCCCATATAACACAGAGACAATTAAGTAACGCCATTTTTTCCTGTCCTTTGTTACCGAAGATGCAAGAATTGAATCAATGCTAATACTGTTAGTTGGGCGAAAATTTAAAACTGCTATAACAAATTTTCATTTTAAACTATTCTAAGATTCTGAATCTATCCAAATATTAAGAATGCAATTGGAGCAATGTAAATTAGCATTTTTAGCAATTATTCATCAACATATTAGGATATGCACTATTTAAATGTTTTTTATCAAATATATTTCAGAAAATTAAGTAATAGATTATGAATATTTTTTATCAAATATTCATTTCAGAAAATTAAATAACAGATTATGAATGTTTGGATGAAAATTTCAATTAAATATAAAACTACTATTTCAAATTGTCATTTAAAACTTGAATTTATTCAAATACTTAAAATTACAATTTGAACAATGTAAACTAGCATTTTAACAATTATTCAATCAACATATTGGGAATATAAACTATTTAAATACCCCTTTTGAAAAGCCCGTTTTATTCATAAAACTACCTTAACAGTTTATCAATGCTAATACTGTTAGCTATCATATCAGCATACGCCGATACATTTAGCATGGCTCTCAGTACATGTGATGCTAGTGGTTATCGTTGCCAAGATATTTGAAAAAACATGACAAGGATAATGTAGAAGTTTGAACCTTTTGACATTGGAAAAATTCATATTCACAAACAACTACAGAGTAAGAATGGGAGAGTATTGAGCATGCAAATAGGATAAAACCATCTAAATCTAACGAATGCAATGAACTCTTTCTATTTTATATTTTATTATTTTATATTTTATTTGTACAGAACAAACGTTTTTATGAGCGACTCAAGTTTGCGGATTGTGTCTACTAAATCTGGTGAGAAATTGTTGGATTTGTAGATTTAAGTGAGTATTTCTGTAAAATTCTAGTGCCCTGAAATTTTTCAACATGCTGAATCAATTTTTGTATTCTGAACAACAAAAAAATAGTGATTCATATAATATTACAGGATAAAAACCATTTCCTAGTAAAACAAAAAAACACACCTAAAAAATTGGGTATTCATAACTTGGGAGCTAAAATAAAAAGTAGACAAACAATGGAATAAATGATTTAATATAATTTTATTAAAGTAATTAGAATATTCATTATTTATAAATTAGAAATTAATGAAAAAATGATGAGATCATAGATACAAGTATACGCATATAAAGAAGTAAGCATTATGGAAAAATAAAATACAAAATAATAAAATACATTGTTTTTATTTATTTATATAATTTGTTATCTCATTTTATATAAAGAATCTATAAAAATAAATAGTATTGAATGTTATAAAAGAATTTAAAGTTGTCCATAGGAGTCGATTGTCAAGTGCATCAGATTGTTAAGTGCATTGTAAATGGAAGGAAATGTAAAAATGTCTCAAGTTCGATTCTCACCCTCTCGTGACTAGTGACTGGGTGAAATCACGAAGGTGGGTAACATTTTTGTGACAATCGGATCTCCAAAATTCTGAAAAACATTTTTTCGGCCGAACTAATATTATTTTTTGGCCAAAAGTTATTGTTTTAGGCTGAACTTGTTTTCGGCCAAAAAGTGAAACGTCAAATTGAACGGTGCAGTAATGACACCCTTGATTTGTGTGTAAAAATTTAGTCGGACGAATATTTTCCATCCGGCAATATGTTTTCGGTCGAAGGATATTCGGGACGAACACGCTTTCGACCAAAAGATAGTTTGTTTGAACTATCTTTCGGCCGAACTATATTTTGGCCTCTATGTGTGGTTGATATATAAATCATCTTTCGTCCGAACGATGATTTATATATCAACCACACATAGAATTTGTTATGTTTTTTTTAACTTTGTTGGAGTTTGTTGGCGTTTTCAAGTATCTGTGAGCGTGAGGTCGTGAGCGTGAGGTCTGTGAGCACAGGTCATGATGGCGCAGGTCGTGAGTGTGAGGTCATGATGGCGCAGGTCTGTGAGCGTGAGGTCGTGATGGCGCAGGTCGTGTAGGACGACATTTTTGAGCTTGAGGTCTATGAGCGTAGAGGTCATGTTGGCGGTTGGCATCATTGGCGTGCCAAGCTCCAGGTATTTATGTGACCCCTATATTGTCATGTATTGTTATGTAGTATTTAGTTTTAATTTTAATTTTTTTTTATGTATTGTTAAAGATTAATATTAATTAAAATTTATAATTAAAATTTGTTTTCTTGGCCCCTTTTACACAGTAATTAAAATGTGAGTTACACCCAGTAATTTAATTCATGAAAATGTTTACTTGTTATTTTCTTATATACGAGGAAATCAATAAGAGTCAATCGAAACTCTGTATTAATTGTCAAAAGAAATAAATCTGAGATCAATAAGGGAAAATCGAAACTCTTGTAGGAGTTGACGATTTATATAATTAAGAATTGATTAATTATATAAATCAATTTTTATTATATTTAGACAAATAATCAAACTCAAAAATTTTAAGAAAAAAAATTAAGAAATAAACTCAAATATAGTTGATTACACTAAAATAAGTCAAATATAGTCAAATACTGTCATCGAGATTGGATTTGTAAAATTTTGTTATGTAACTAAATCAAGGCTAGTTTAGATTTTCATTTTGTACAAATTTCATGGTGAATAAATGCAGCTTTGTTAAAAATTTAAACATTGCCAAAAGTCAAGTACAAAGACATAGTAACATTTCAAAAAGAAACTAAGCAACTAAATTGCTTTCATTCCTTCTGTAAGTTCCTTGGTGAATTTAACTTTTCCTCGTAGCTTTTCACCTTAATCTTAAGGTGTAGTAAGACCCATAGCCGAAATCATCTCGCTAATGTGATTTATTATCAATTACCTTACATGAAAGGATTGAAAACTTGAGAACATACTCATATTTTGTTCCTACATAGCACTTACCTTACATGAAAGGATTGAAAACTTGAGAACATACTCATATTTTGTTTCTATAGTGTTGTGTGTACATGTCAATTTATATGTGTAGCATTACATGTCAATTTATATGTGTAGTATAATTGTTTTTTGTTTTTTTATATTTTCTAAGTATATTTGTTTGAAATTAGAGGAAAAATTGTTGAATGTGTATATTGTTTTTTTATATTTTCTAAGTATATTTGTTTGAAATTAGAGGAAAAGTTGTTGAATCTGTATACTAGAATGGATTTTTTTTTGTATAATCCTAGTATTCTTCTACGAATTTTCAGCAAGTTGAATTCATTTCTACATGTAGAAATACAATTTAAACAAAAAAACTTATAATTTCTTGAAAATTTACATTGCTTGATTTCGAAAAAAAAAAAAAAAACCTAAAACAATTAAACAACACCCAATTTATATGAAAAATATGATCCAGTTATGAACCTAATTTGTTAGGGACTCCACTGTTTTGAGACCAAAACTATTATAGACTGAAGGAATGCACTAATAATGGGCTAATAGACTAATAGTAGGTTTAGCATAATAACATAATAGACAGTCATCAAAAGTTATAGCAGATTGGAGAACATAAGTAAATAATCTGAATTGTAACTGAAAATTCTATATAATCTTCTATCAATCGAGGCTCAGATACCATTGATGTGAGCCATCCATAATTATTCTATAATAATTTATTAATTTATAACTGAAATGAGAAAAAAATAAAAAAAATGAAAATCCTAGAACTAGATCTGAAATCTGGAAACTAAACCATAACTAAAAAAAATAAAAATATGAAAATCCTATAACTTAGTCCTCAACCATTCAACTACACATAGACCATACTACACAAAGAATTGACCAATAAACATTCTTTAGAACCTTTTAGGTTTTTGTTGACATGTCTTAGAAACATGCATCCATTATTTCCATTAATTATCTCAGTGTGATCTTCAAGTCAATTATGCATAGTTCAGTAAGTCTATCACTTCCATATTAGGTCGGTTCTCTCCTAGTGGAACTTCCTAACAAAAATTCCTACTTAGTCACACTCTGACCTAATTGACTATTTGACTTCTTGCACGATTCAACACATAATAACATACCCATTTCATTTACTAGTAAGGCATAAAGTTCCATTTGAAGCTCTATTTTTACTAGTTTTGTAAATACCTTATGACACTTTCCTATATCCATTGGATTTATTCATCATTTGAGATCTTTGGTAGTGTATACAAATATATTTACATTTTTTTTAGGGATGTTGATATTTACAAAATTTTGTGTATTGGTGGAATTTACTAGTATTGTGGCATTGTTTCTCTTTAAATGAAAAGGAAAAGAGTTGAAAGCAATCTTGCAAAAAGGTAGAATTCATTTTGTTATCAAATATAAACAACCACGGGTAAGATGGAATTGAATTGGAAATAGTGAATATGGTATTGTACTTAACAAAGAATAATCTAGTGTCATATTCTATGATTGTAGTTCAAGAACAAGAATCTATATATATATGGAACAATTATTTCTTGAGTGCATCGTATTTTTTAACATAATTTTGTACTGTACAAGAGTCTTAAAAAAACATTATTAAAAATAAGTAATCAAAAGTGACAAAATCCTTATAAACTAGGTTCAAAGTGTTTGCTAGCAAACATTTACACTAAGATTCAAGATATTTTCCATGGATAGAAAATCTATATTACTTTATTAATGTTGATATTTCTATAATGAGTCAATATATTCATAGATTGATTTTGTTTTAGGTAATCTGTAATGGTCATTAGCCAAGCTATCAAGATTCCTTAGGTTAGTGAGTCGGGCCAAACTATGATATATGCTCCCTTATATATGGCCACAAACAAAAGATTCATTCAAAAGCTCAATGATTAACATGATTATGTAGTTCACACCAAGTTTTGCATTTTTCTTTGTTCTTCATTTCATAACAACAGAAAGAAATATTCATTGCCATCTTGAGTCATTTATATTTGGACTAGGTTGACAAAACACATCTTGAAACCATCTAGTGAGACCTAATCTAGTGAGACCTAATGGGTAAGTAAATCTCCCCCTATGCTTCACATGTCCTACATATTGTCATGAGTCTTGGTCACATCTCATGTAAGACATGAGTGACCTACCTATGTAGTAAATTGTTCAAAAAGGAACCAGTCTCCCACTTTGGTGGTCTTTTCAAATGTCTTCCACTTTGGTGGTCTTTTCCAATTGCAGAGGCCCTTTGACTAAAGAAATAGTTATTACGAATACTTCATTTTTGATGATAAAGTCTAATTTATAGAAAAAAAAGAGTCTTAGATGGGAACTAATTATTATACTCATTTATTACTTCACACATATTGACCAAAGTTATTGAATGCTTATCTTACTGATGATATTTATATTCATATAATATAACTTCAAATTGACAACTTATTAGAGTTGTGTTGGATATGTAAGCATAGCTAGCACATACATAACTCACACATAGATGTTAATAACAAGTGATGTTCCTTATATGCATATTTTTAAAATGTTCATGTAACTAATTTCATGCATACAAATAAATAAAGTAAATCACCAAGCTCCCTTTAAACCCTTAATTCCATCTCGCATCTCCCATCCCTTCCTTTGTTGAAATATGTTGGAGTTTTGACAATATTTAACTAACTCTAGAGATAATCTGAATGTGAAATCTTCAAACCTTTTGACCTAATATCTCTAATAGGCAACTATTATTAGTCATCACATTAGTATTAGTCATCACATTATTATTTGTAGAAATTTATATTAGGAATATGAACAACCCTCATACAACATTTGCACCATAAGGAATAAGGAATATATATGAACTATAAGGAATATATATTCTATCTTAGTGGATGGAATCATGTTCAAAGAATATGCACATGATATTGAGTTAATTTTGGGTAGTTATCCACTCAATCTAGAAATCCCTTAGTTTATAGTACACAATTAGGTCCCTTTATGTAACTTTAGGTGACCATAAAGTATTTCACAGTTATGTATTTAGTTCAACCATATCCACAACTATCCAACAATTTGTCGTTAAATCTCTCAAGTGATCCAACGATATAATATACCATTTGCACAGTTCATATGTTATATAATATAACATTATCCAATATGTGATCAGACAAGAGTGCACCACCTAGTAAAGCAAGATTTCTTATGTGCCCATATTAAAGGCATAACAAGTTGTTGTGCACCACTTACTAAATATTTCTTATGTTATTAGTGGGTGCATACGGTTATGAATAGTGGATCCAACCATAGGGTACTTTTAATATGCACATGCTATTGAGTTATTTTTTGGTAGTTATCCACTCAATGTAGAAATCCCTTAGTTTATAGTACACAATTAGGTCCCTTTATGTAACTTTAGGTGACCATAAAGTATTTCACAGTTATGTATTTAGTTCAACCATATCCACAACTATCCAACAATTTGTCATGATATCTTTTCAGTGATCCAAATATATAATATATAGCATTTGCACAGTTCATATGTTATATAAAATAACATTATCGCAAAAAATTACATCTACTCCACCTCATCTTAATTTATATTAGGAATACAAATACCTCAATTCCATCCCATTTAACATGACAGTAAAAGAATTAGTATAAAAACACAATGGCATTTAAACAATGCTATTGGGAAGTTTAGATCAATGTCATATAATCCATGTACATGCAATACCTTCACCTCATTGTGATTAAAACATGGGTGTGTGAGGTTATGAAGATTAAACTCTTTCTTTTGGGGGTTCTAATGCATTACATTATATGCGGTCTTTGTGGATCCAACCATAGGGAAATTTTAAGGAATCTTAAGGAAATGTTCTAATACATTTTTTTAGTGGATCCAAACATAAGGAACTTTTAATGAATCCACTTACTTGTTTTTTTTCTGAATTGATTTCCCTTGGGGAACCCAACTGTTTGTTTTCAATGACTTATTTGTGTGGGTTTTATTGATTATTATGAAAAGATTGTTGTTTTATCTTCTGTCCCTTATCCCTTTAGTCAACAGTCCTTTCCTGAGGAGTCGGCTAGGAGCCGAATTGACGGTCATCATTTTGGTGTTTAAAGACCTATAGATTCAAATGCTCTTATTTTATGTGCATGGATGATGACTAAAGGATAAGAATCTATCATGTTGTCTATGGACCCCTTACTTATCTTTTAGTTGATTGCTTCATGGTTGAATGTTTAGTTTTTGTATATTCTTCTTTGATGTGGATTGTGAATCATAAATCTATGAGTGGAATGTAGTCCCTTGGCGAAACCAACTTCTGATTTCAATGACTTCTATGTGTGGGTTTTATTGATTATTGTGAAAATTTTGTGGTTTTATTTTCTATCACTTATCCCTTTGGTCATCAGTCCATGCCTGAGAAGTTGGCCAGGAGCCGAATCGATGGTCATCACTTTAGTGTTTAAAGACCTATAGATTCAAATTCCCTTCTTTTCTATGCATGGATGGCGAGTGAAGGATAAGAATTTGCCATGCTATCTATGGGCCCCTTATCTTTTAGTTGATTGATTCATGGTTGAATGTTTAGTCTTTGCGTCTTCTTATTTGATGTGGATTGTGAATGATAAACCTCTGAGTGGAATGATAGTCCCTTTGTGAACCCAACTTCTTATTTCAATGACTTCTATGTGTGGGTTTTATTGATTATTGTGAAAAGTTTGTGGTTTTATCTTCTGTCACTTATCCATTTAGTCATCAGTCTGTGCCTGAGCATTCGGCCAGGATCCGAATCGACGGTTGTCACTTCGGTGTTTAAATACCTATAGATTCAAATGCCCTACTTTTTTGTGCGTGGATGGTGAGTGAAGGATAAGAATCTGTCATGATGTTTATGAACCCCTTACTTATCTTTTAGTTGATTGATTCATGGTTGAATGACCATTTTTGGGGGCTTCTAATGAGCAAGTACATATGTGGCTTGATTATTTAAAACTTTGATTTATCTCTGAGTTTTTAATTGCTTGAACTTGTGTAAATCTCTGATTTTTTATTGATAAACTCTGCATTGTGGATAGATATTGAGGAGTGATGTTGACACGAGATTATCCAAACATTCCTCCCAAATGCTCTAGGCATTCTCAAGAAGGAAGAACATGAACTCCTTCTTCGAATGAGACTCCAAGTGAGCACCAACAATCTCATTAGAGAAGATTTTCAAATGAGTCTTTAAATAGATCAACTACAGAACCTGCTCAAACCAGTGTTATGGATGAAACCTTCTTAAATAGGTTGCGCATCAATACCCCTACACCTGAGAATCTATCGAATAGCTCTGGACAAGAAAATATTTCTGGTAAGTTTCTTAAATTTTGTTTATTTTTGTTGAATTTTGTTGTATTTAAATTTATGTGACGTTAAATCTTGAAGTTATTTCAAATGTGTGTGTGTAGGAAATCAATTTAGAGCAAGGGGTGACAATGATAGTGGTTGTCACGAAGATTCAAATGTCGTTGTAAAGGGTGGAGGTGGATTTAGGAGGCCGCGTTATGAAGAAACATAAGATTACACGCCAACATCCACATATCCTTCAGATGTTGGAGATGAACTTCCCTGGGAAGGGAATACTGAAGAAATGACGCTTGAGCGATGCTCAGGTGTTAAAAAGAGGTTGGAAAATGATTTGGTGATCATGGAACTTTCTCAGGAGAGCAAACAAAGTTTGCAAATTGTTTTGCATTCACTGGAAAACTTTATGGATGAATATCAGAAGATGGGGCCAACGACTAACAATTTTGTCGATCTAATGAGGCAACGAAAGTCAGAGTTGATGGGTCCTGATACATGGGATACAGTAAAAAATAGAGTTTCAAAAGAAGACGCCATCTCCATGTTCAATTTCAAAGAGGGTCCAAAGCGGAAAATGTTGAAGGTGCAATATTTTAAGCACCTTGACTTTGTTAGACATCTGTATAACATATTTTTGGCGGCATATGAGAAATTTCCATGGAATGATGAGGTTCCTCACTATTTTGCAAGACACCTTTTGTGGATTTTTTCTTGCACATGCACCCGAATTATACTAGTCTATCGTCCAAATATTATGGGACTGGTAAAGGATGTACATATGATCGCAAAGGGGTATATCGAAGTGCAGCATTGTTGAGGCCTCCACAACCTTAAGTACCTCGCCCAACAAGGGCATTTGCATCACGTTTAGAGTTCCAGGCTACATCAAAAGTTGGCAAAGAGGCCAAGAGTGCAATCAAGGAAAATTTGGAAGTTATGTTTTATGGTGTTGATTTTGGCATGAAGCATCAGAGAGAAGAAGCCAATTCCTGGGCCACATTTGTTAATAAAACAGATGTAGAGCTAGATGCAATGTCAGCAGAAGAAGTTTTGGAGTATGCAAAATTTTGTCGGGATGGTTGGAAGAAGGTCATTCAGAATGATGACCCGAATCGCAGATTGGTATATGATCTATTTAAGAAAATTTTGACGCAATTTATGCTAGTTTACTTCGAGTTCTATATTTAGATATCCTTGTCTCTATAAAAATAATCGAGTTCTTCTTGCCATTAATTGATGTTTGGAGATATGTTAAACGAATCTCCAGTTGGTAGGGGACTTGATTCAACAAGTTTGAATTTGGATGGATTGAATCGAGTATGTTTTTTTTAATAGTTGTTCAATGTCCACTCTTTTGAATAAGATATCAACAAAATTTATAATTTTGTGTAATTGTGAACACATTGAATCCTAGATTTAGTTTTTAGTTGTGTTGTTCACAACTCTCTATTCCATCTCCTAGTACTTGGGCTAGCTTGTCTCAATTCTCAGTGGGAGAGTTTGAAGAAGGTGGGAGTTCATAGGTATCATTTAATGTCTTAAAATCATTTAAATTTAATGTGTTATATAATCATTTGAATATAATTTTTTAAATTTTCAAATTTGAAATGTGTTATATAGGCTAATGTGGAGAAGAGAGTACCTGAGAGTGTGCTCGGAAGGGAGATTGAGATTGAGGAAGAACCCATATTAGGAAAGGATGTGTCCATTCAAGATGATTCATAAATGTATGTTCTTGACTTTTATCAAATTTTTGTTTTGTCAAATTTATAGTTTAGCCTTTCCTCAATTATTTTGAATTATATAGAACCCCAAGATAAGTTTTTCATTGTCCTAAATGGTGTACATTCAAACTTATTTAAGGTTATATCATGATGAAGACCTAATTTTGAACCCTAATATGTTTGAATATTTGAGAGCAGATTCTATCCCACATCAGAAAAGAGAAAGTTTCTAAATTTTCCTCGATTGCATTCCTTGCTTTCTTGTCCAAGAATGGCGTAGTATTATATGAGAACATCCATTCCACCGAAGAAAGAGAAGATAAATATATTTCGGAAGAATGGTTTTTAAAATGGAGATTTGTGAACTTTTTTAGATAATAAGTAGTTTTTTGGAAGAATTGCTTAATATGGAGATTTATGAGTCTTTTAGTTTGAAAGGGCATCGTGGAATTTGATTATATGACCACTAAAGAAGAAGAAGAGAATTATTTAACTGTTGAGGATATTACTATTTTATTGTTGTGTAAATATGATCAAATAACAACATCTGGGATGAGAATTACATCTAAGCATTTGGGACTTTATCCACAAGGAGAATTTCCTGAAGGATTTATGACTTTATCCACAAGGAGATAAGTATTTCTTTGGAAGAATGACTTACTACATGGAGATTTGTGAATTATATTCATACACGGTTCTATATTTATTTTCAGATTATTATCTAAATCTAACCCACAATATGTTTTACCAAGAACACAATAACATCACTTGGGATGAGAATTTCACCTGAAGGATTTTTGACCTTATCCATAAGGAGAATTTCACCTCAAGGATTTGAGACGTTATCCACAAGGAGATAAGTATTTCATTGGAAGAATGACTTAATATGGAGATTTGTGAACTTTCTTAATACATAGTTCTATATTTATTTTCAGATTATTATATAACTCTAATTCAATTTTTTCTTACCAAGAACATAATTTTTCTTTTTTAATTTTTTTAAGATTTTAGATAAGAATTACAAATTGTTTAAATCATGTACTCTTAATTGGAGAGTAACTAGATCTTAAATCTTTTTATGTGACATCCCCATCCGGTACGACTCCTACGATGTACAACAGGTAAAAGCACCCTTAATTTTTTTATTTTTTTTTGTGTGTGTGTGTAGGAAGGTAATAATGACATTATATTCAACATCGCAACACGATGACTAACACAACGTATGAAACTCATGAAACAACAACATAACGATCTAACATAAAATCACATCAAGCACCTAGAGGCAATGTACGACATTCAACCGATGAAGAATAGGAATGACTACCCGCCCGTCCTACCCTACAGTGGTTAGGACCTCCAGGACACATAAGCAACGCTCAAACCCAAGTTCCCATCGATTTTGACCATTTAAGGTCTCAAGGCTGGTGACTGTTCTGAGGAACAAGGAGGTGTCTACATCCCACCCGACACAAGCAAACCAAGCCTACTAAGTTAAGGACAATCATCCTAACAATCCCACGCACCCAAAATTAATTTCACAAGTAACTAGAACCCTTATAATGAGCAAACCAAGCACACTAAATGTTTACAAAACCAAGTACAAACATTAATTAAAATGAACAACAACACCCTCAACGGGAAGCACAAGCTAAAAACGACTTCGTCAACAACCCAACCATTAATCAAGGCTAAATGGTCCATATCTATGATATAAATTGGCATTAATTACAGATCAATTAACCAGTCTAAATTGCATTAGTCAACGACTTCCAACCGAACTTAACATGAATTACGACTCAAATTTAGTGAGTCTAAGTTACCAATTAGGTGATATCTATAAATCCAACTAACATCAATTACATATCTAATTTAGCAAGTCTAAAATTTGCAATCTAGTATTTACTCACCATACTAATTTTAATATTTATTACAACCTAAATGGACAATTCTATATTAATTTGAATCCCCATCCAACTAGCCATAAACTTGAATAAAAACATTAACATTCTTAAAGTGGAGTGCTACCATTAGCACTTATGAACAGTTAAACCTCACCATTAGTCTAGCTATAATGACCAAACTAACCACACTAGTTATTTATTATCATCGAGGAGGAAACTGCCAGCTAATAACATTGTTGTAGCAAATCAACAAGGTAATTACATATCTGTTACATAACAATTTATTACAACAGTTAACAAACCATTTAACATAATGATTAACATAACAATTAATTTAGCAATAACAGGGTAGTTTGCATGACTATTTTTATAACAAGTAATATAGCACTAACGAGCCGATTATCATGTTAGTTAACATAACAATTAATATACCAGTAGCAAGGAAATTTATATGACGGTTAACATACGATTAATAGCGCAAGAACAAGGCAATTTACATAATTGTTAACCATTTAACTCGTTGCGGCAATTAATCAATAAGTAGGAGTTTGCTGACCATTCACAGTGTTGTAGCAATTGTTCTAGCAATTAGTAAGGCAATTAATATAGCATTTAACATTGCAATTAACAAGGCAATTAACTGTAGCAATTATTCTGGTAAATTCATGGTCATTCCAGCAAGCTTAGTCAACATTCTAAAGGCAAAAATCATGGGTAATTACAGCAAGCTCTAGCAACATTCTAAAGGAAAAATCATGGGTAATTACAGCAAGCTCCAGCAACATTCTAAAGGCAAAATCATGGGTAATTACAGCAAGATCTGGTAACATTCTAAAGGCAAAATCGTGGGTAATTATAGAAATTCAGTCATGTTTTTAAATGGAAAATTTTTGTGCTACATATCGTCAATCCGCAGGTGTAACAACCTAATACTTCTAAACATCATTAAGATTCATAAACATTTTATTTCATAAACTGAAACAATAACTTCTTAGCATAATAGTGTTTCTCATAACAGCAACTTCAGGAACTTAGATTTATCAATAAATATTGAATTCATGACAGAAAGAAATAAATACATAACTTAACAAAGTACCTGGTTCTGATGCTAATTTTTGTTGTCTCTGTGCCTTGCTTTTGCCTTCCTGCTACCTGCTCCTCAGATCAATCCTGCCACAAACAGGAAAATAACTGCCCAAAACTACTGTCCTCCCTGACAACTAGGAAAACTACCTAGCTCCAGGATATCTACGGATATCCTGGCCCTCCATGCCCAAAACCTCCAACAACTCAGTGCCTCCCCTGATCAAAAGCCACAGTGCCCGTCTCTATGCTCACAACAAGTCCAAAAGTCCTCAGAAAAATCTTTCCTTTGTTGAATCCTCCTCCCGTCACCTTCCCCTTTCCCTTATTCCTCCTTCGCCGACTCATGCAGTTACTCCTCTCCAACCACCCTCTGTGCCTGTCCCTTCTCCCCCTTAAATGCTTTATCTTCTCAGGATTCATAGGCTCCCGCTCTGCATACGCAACCATTTTTAAACATTTTTCATTGATCTTTTAAGATTTATTTCTCAGGTCATTAAATGTGATATGCAGTTAGAGTATTACTTAATTAATCACAATTATTTTCTTTAATTAATTTTACTTTACAATCTTTAAATATTTATTTAATTAGGTTCGTTACATACACCCACCCTTCAAGAAACTTCGTCTCGAAGTTTAAGGTATCTGGTGGTACAAAGGAGAAGAGCATGGTTCACACATTCACAACAAGTAACTAACATTATCAGTAAGTAAGTCAAGAAAGCTCATACATACTAGTGTATGTGTATAAGGAATGCATGTGTAGCTAGTACATGCAAATATTGTGCACATACTAATAATCAAACGGTCATCCTTTAATAATTTAGGTATGCATTCAATCCAATCAGCAAGACTAGTCTTTTATAAAAGACAACAATCAATTAATTGTGTGAGAAATTGTTTTAATTACAATTGTCTGGTTCAATAATTTATTTTAAACAACTGTGGTTTAGTTACATAATAATGAATATTCATATATACACATTTTTCTTCATCAAGTCCCACCACAAGATAGATCTCCATATAGTCTCAACTATTCTACTCATCCTTCCTCCCTAACCTACTTCCAACTCCATTCATATCCGTCCTCTGCTAGACTATCTTGGAGCATCAGCTATACTGACCTAACTCCAAATAGAACCCGTAAGTGGAAGTGTCGCTATCTCGACCAAGCTTCCCTAGCAGGCAACTGACAGTCCTCATCACACGTCTTGGGGAGCGT